>CCAG010004731.1:0-35147 GCA_001077435.1 Glossina morsitans morsitans | reverse complement strand
TTCAAATTAAATTAAACTTTACTAAAGTCCTAGGGACGAACTGTAAACGAGTTTGAGCCTTTTTTTTGGCTTGGCAAAAAGTTACGAAAACTTTCAAAAATTAAAATTCATTTTGATTTAGAATATAAAAAAACGTATATATATGCATGTACTACTTATGTATTGCTCTAAAGCTCTTTGAATGAGAACTAGTCTTAGTCGCATTAAAACAAAAGCGGAAAAAAATACTTTAAGTCACTCCTACCTACCGAGCTAGAGAGCAAACCGTACTAGCGATGTACACCGACCAACTCTAGAGCTGTAAACGCGAAGACACAAAAAATGTACTATACGACATCTAGAGCTTTCTCAACTAACCCTCAGATCTCAGAATTGCTTTCATGACATGGTTAATTCTCAATTATATGACTCGAGAATGGGAGTTTTTTTTTAGTCGGAAATTACTCCATCACATATTTGGCTCAGATGAAGGTTCCTTGCAATTATTTTCTAATACCATGAAGCTGCATGTGATTGTATTAAGTAAAAACTTAAGTAATCCACTTTAGACCAAGTCTCTGCTTTAGTTTGCTTAGTTCCCGAGTGCAAAGAAAGCAGTTAAGCAATTCTTACGTAAGATTTCTATCTGCTGCAGTCACTCTCACTTCTGAATTCTCTACTCTCTACTAAGTTCCATGAAAATTGGCTCGTTTAAGTAATTCTTCATGCGTAATACAGTCTCCAGACCGCACATAGCTGCACTATTAATTCTTGTTATTAAACAAGTTTTTTATGTATTAATTGTTATAATGAACGTGACATTGTAAGTTCGTAACAAATCGTACTTCTTCTTGATCGACAATTGAGGTTATGTGTAATACTTTAGTAGGCAACCGCTCCGATTATGTTGAATTTCTTAATTAGGGATGGCAGCCGTGCTCACTGATGTAAAGAAAAAAAAAGACGCAGTATTTCCAACTAAATCCCATTCAATTTTATAGAAAAAAGGATATGCAAGGCCGATACGCGATTTGTCATTACGCGATTTGTCATTATAATGAATATAACGGTTTAAACGGACTAAGGGCAAGTTTGCGTGCATTTTGTTCCTCAATATCTCGTTCTATTCATCAAATGACGATGGATAAAAGGCGGAAATCGATTAAGATAACCCCGCAACCATTTTCTGAATTTCCTTAAATGTATAGGCGTTCATAGCAGTTTGCATGTCAACTACGATTTTCCAGATTTCAAAAAGTTTCACAGGAAGTGTCGTACAAACGGGATATTCGAAATCTTTAAAAGTTAATCGTAGAAAAAAACACACTCCACTACAAATGCACTTTAAGATCGACACAAATATTTGATAAAAATCCACCTTTTACTGTACCGATCGATTAAGAAACAATAACTTGTAAATAATCTAAGTTTAACCGTCCGGGCTTTCCACACACAGCACACTCTAAATAAACATTTTCATGACCAAAATTATTTCTCTTTGGACCGCAATTTATAGAAAATTGCCTGCTTAATGCTTTAACCTACGAAGGTGTTACTCAACGAGTTCTGATATATTCCTTAAATGATGAATGAATTCAAAATACATGATCCTCTTTACTCTCTTTCCTCTCTTTACTCTCTTCTTCGCCCCACAATACTATGTCATCGTCAGCTTGAATGACTCGAACGTGATGCGGGTGCAAGTAGCACTTCATTCAGCAAAATTCCTAAATCTATATATTAAGTAAATAAAGTCAGTTCATATAAAAATTAGTTAACAAATCTTACATTTATCTAAGTTAAAGAATACAGAGTAATATATACATATATGTAACGTAGTTCGTTTATTGCTTTCTCTAACAACAAAAACAATTTCTTAAAAAAAACAATCTCTTCTCTTCGTGTTTGCACTCCCCTCCTCTTTTTAAAAGTGTTATAATTTACTTTCGCTTTCCATGGCTTCCCTTCTCTGGAAGACACTTAGAACATAACCTCAATTGTGTGTTTTTGATTTCTACAAATATTATATACAAAATAATTTGATTATTGAATTGAATTTAATAACAGCAACAATAATATATACAAAAATTAAAAAAATATATATAAAAAAAAACTTAAAAAAAATATTTAAAACGCAAACCAACCGAATTAAATATAATATAATAAATCAAGCCAAATTCTAAATAATATTTTTAAATGTTATATAGAAAAACTTGGAAGCCCATTTAATGATGGAAACGATATACATAATGGTTATAAAAGTGATTTAAACAAAGGATTAAAGTTTATTAAAAGATTATTTAAAACAAAAAATAAACAAAAAAAACACTTTATAGGTTTTTTGCTCTGTGTTTAATAAAAAGCAGCTTAACTTTATGTTATAACATTTTAATTAATCTCTTAATAAATTACAATAAATAATTATTTAAAATTATTATTAAAAATTGTTTTGAAAAAAATTTGTTATTACAATTGTTGTTGTTTTCCAATTTACAGAGAAGAGAAGTTTTATCAAATCACAAAAAAAAAATCAATAAATAAGTAAAATGAAAATAATAAAAATAACGAATAACTAAATAAACAAACAAAAGAGAAGATAAAGTTTAGCTGTCTTTTATTAACGATGAAATAATAATCATAGGGACACACATATATATATATATATGTATGTAAAAACAACAAATTATATATTTATAAAGACAACAATAAAAACCAACAACAATAAAAAGAAAAAATATAATAACAAAAAAAAAAAAAAACAAGAAGCAAATAAACCAGAATTAACCAAAAAAACCAATAAATAAATTATGTTCAAAAGGAAACCATGTTGTATATATATATGTATATATATATATATACAACACACTAAATCAAGAAGAGAAAAGGAAACCAAAAACAAGAAAAAAAGCAAAAAAAATTAATTTCAAAAAAGTAAACGCTATAAATAATGATGTTGTTTAATTATTGTTACTTTGAAAAATTTAATAATTGAATAATTATAACAGAACAGATGAAAAAAAAAACTCAATAAAAAAAATTATATAAAAACTTGAAACCTCTCAGCATTTTATTCAAAAGATATGTGGTGTTTGGACAAACAGACACAATTTCATAACAGACATTCATTCATACATTGAAAAACTGCAAGGAAATATCAAACAACAATTGCTGCCTGCTTGCTTATACTGCTTGGCCTCTCTCTCTCTCTCTCTCTCTCTCTCTCTCTCTCTTCTCACTTGCTATCTCTCTCTGTTACCCTTTTCTCTTTCCTTCATTTTCGCTCCATCTCCTTATGAAACTTTCCTATCCTCTTTGTCTTGTCTTTCCATTTCTGTCTTTCCTTCTCGTAGAAAAATTTATAGATGGGTGTGTGTGTTTGCGCGCGCGCGCGCGCGTGTGTGTGTGTGTGTGTGTGTGTCTGGTCTTCCTTGAATGAATTAACTATCAATTTTACAGCATATACAAAACAAAATATTTGCCTACTTTAGAGAGATCATCTTTAATTATCTCTTATTTTACGGAATGTCTCTAAAAATATGAAAGAAACAAAAAAAAAAAAAACTGAATATTATGATGTATAACTTGCGTATGTATGTATGTTGGCTATGAATTTAATCTTGTTTCCTTACTAAAGTATGTGTAGCTTTCTTCTCGTTTATAAATATGCATATGTACGTATGGTTGTATGGTTGTGTGTTTTGCTTAGCTAAGGGTAAGTTATCATTTTTGTATATGAGCCCTGTATTATAATTTCAGGTGGTTGTGGTTGGTTATGGAACATTTGTAAATAGTTTACCTCACCAATAAACTCAATTACACACACATTGGTACGTATGTATGTGTATCTTAAGGAGACGAATTAATTAATAATGCAAATATGAAAATCAATTGCATTTATTATATATAACGATATATGGTATACAGTATATAAAAAGATGTACACTCTGCGGAGTACTTACTTTTCAGATATTTGTCCTAACAACTTCTTTTTTTGTTCTTCTACGATAAATGGGAAGCTATTGTTGCTATTGTTGCTATTATTGCAAGCAATATAATAATAGATCGTAAAGTTTCGACGCTTTTCACCAATCATGATAATGTCAGTGCGAAGCTCCGAACCAATTTATTCATGTCCGTCTTATGCTTAAACTAATTACCAGTTTGTGTTTATGCTATCGGTTATTTGAGAACTCGCAGTGTAGTCTGCAACGAAGAAGTGCGTGGGAGGGACGAGAATGGACGAAATGGACGAAACGTAGGTAAACATTCAAACATTTTCATTGTAGGTTTAGGGTCAACCTCTATGCCAAGGCACAACAACGTACGATTATCACATAATCCTGCACTTAAACGATATTGTTTTAGTTGAAGAAACGTTAAAACACATTTTAGAAAACCATTACAACTCACGAGAGAGAACACAGACGCCATAAACGAATTACATCCCAAAAGGGCTGCCCAAAAACAAACTCTCACTCTCCTTAACCTTGCAATTTATAAAGATTGTCTAATGAATACTCTTTTTAATAACTTTTGCGAATTTACATAAATAATTTTTTATTTGCAGCTAAATTTAAAAAACGTCTTAGCGATGCGTTCAAAAATTGCCCTTTAAAAAATTTGTTTTAACTCTCCAAAAATCTTTGAAAATCGATACGTAGTGATAAAGGGAAAACACTTTTTCAATTACGGTTTCAAAATTTTCCCATAAAAAATTTTATGCAAATTTAAAATTTAAAATATTAACGAAGCAAACAAAAAGCAGGAGATCGTTAAATCATAATTTTGAAAATTAGGTAAATTTTAATGTAGAATTTGATGGCCTTTTGTTCAAGATGTGTATACACATAACTATAACGAATAAAAAAATTATATATATATATATATACTTAAGATCTTTTAAAGTTTAAAAAAAAAAAAAAGAAAAGAAAACAAACAAAAAATAGACATTTTTGTTAAAAACAATAGGAGCTAAGTACATATTCCGTAAACCAAGGAGGAGGGTTTTGAAAAGTTATTATTATACATATACACACACAACTTTGAATTTTGAATTTAACGTAACTTTAGAAAAATTATATGTTATACGATAGCGATATAGCGCATTTGCTGTTTGCTGTTTGCATTAAGTGCAAAGATAACAGTGAGTGCGAGTTTACTACGATTACACTAACAATAAACGATATTTGTGAAGAAATTAACTGATAATCAATAACCACACACGCAAGAGAACTTCAATGAACAACGACCCTAGATTTTAGTCAGTTTTATGAATATTTGTAAAAGTAAAGAACAATTTATTTGAATTTATGTTAAGCTATAATGAATATATATATATATATATATATATGTATATATACTGCAAATATATTAATGAAAATACGTATAAAAATACCTATAGGAAGCTATAGAATCAAGAATACAACTTATAAGAAACCGCTTCTCCTTCCTCTTTCTTTTTCTTTTGTTTTTTCTTTCTCTTGATTACCTAAAACGCGTACATATACATATACACAATGAAATAAAAAACAAAAGCGGTTGTAATTCTCTTAAGAACAAATTTCATAAGAAAAAAAAAAAGGCAAAAACATGCGAAAAGTTGTTTTCGTCCATGGGCGAATTTTTTTTATACCCGCTACTAAAGTTCGTTGCAGCGAACAAGTGATATTTTATACGTAACATAACAGAATTGATTGCTAATTTTTCAAAGTCGAAAATGTATGCGATTTCTTGGCAGTTATGGGCTGCCACAGGGCCTCCCGCAACCGATTGAGTCATATTCACATCTTAGCAAAGAATATTCGAAGGCAAACGAAAACGAATTGGCAATCGTTTGCTGGTTTCTTAATTACGAAATAAGTTTGTTCTGTGGCACCATTGGTTTCAACAGACCGCAGACAAATTAATAGACATGACTACATTTATTCTGTCATTCCAACTAAACGAAAATGTAGATTTCCAATGGAGGCTTTGTGGCCACCTCTCTATTGATTTCTATGCGGTGCTAGAAGCATTTGACAAACGTATTAGAAATCTCTGTGGTGGGTATATAAACTACAAAAATTGATTTTTGTTTTTGCACAATGCGCTGCCTGCTCTAAAGTAATTCGTGAAGATTTCGAACGCACACGCACACGCTTTGCACTTGTGATACTCCGATTTTGTTTTGGTTTTTTTTTTTTTGTTCATAAACTTATTTTGTGTTTGCTTAGTGTCATTACTGCCGATGTTTTCATTTCTACCTCTTCAACCCTCCTCAATATGAGGAAATCTCGTATTTATTAAGTTGGAGTTTCCTTTCAACGATGTCTCTAGGCAGGGAGGTGAAGCATTTTTCGCTCTTTATTTATCCTACAAATTACTTTAATTTATTTATTTCTGTTTTAATCTTTTGCTGCTCACATTAATCCTTGTTTTTTTATTCCATTTATCTACTTTTCGCTACTTTTACAATTAATGAAATGTCGAGCACAGGTTCAAGCCTGCTACCTTCTAAATTTCAATTTGTAACGTTTGTTGTACTTTGCGCATATTGCGAGCGGTACAGACCTTAAATCAATATATACTCGCAGAGATGCCAGAATTAGTTTTACACGCAAACAGGCGGATGAACGGACAGAAATAAGTGCGGAAAGAAAAGGAAGACGAGGATAGGCTCTTTATCTTATGCATAATTCGCGTGCATATGCATATGTGCACGTACTTATTGATCAGCATGAGGTTCGTGTCAGCTGTTTCAGTGTCTCAGTTTATTCAAGCAGGGGAGTTTATATAGCAGGTGTACCGTGGAATGAAAAGTCCTTGCGACGCACAGATATATTCGCTTCAATTCAAAATTAGATAAACATTTATTGTCATTCTTACCAGTGGCCTTTCGAAGACAGCATTTCAATAAAATTGATTTGCGCAATATTTTTGCTTACATCCACTTACTGGTTTGTTGACACAAAATTTTAAGATGAGACATTGCAATGGTCACCTGAATTCACAACTTAACCGAAAAACTGTACAAAATTTGTTCATTATGCAATCTCTCAGGG
This sequence comes from Glossina morsitans morsitans, assembly GCA_001077435.1. Taxonomy (NCBI): domain Eukaryota; kingdom Metazoa; phylum Arthropoda; class Insecta; order Diptera; family Glossinidae; genus Glossina; species Glossina morsitans. Next base: position 28,128 of record CCAG010004731.1, on the reverse strand, counting down.
TTGCAAGAATTCAGACAAAGCCATTTCTGCGATACTTTTCTTTTACGTGAACCGCTGAATTCAGGAGGAAGAGAGGGCTTTTGCCTGTATTCTGTGCATTTCTTTAGTTCAGTTAACGAAGGACAACTTCTTTTAATGTTCGTTTGCAATTTTTGTTTCGTAATAACAATAATAATTTTTTATTCCTATATATATTTTCGCATAAATTTTAATTTCACGCACAATTTGTTTAAAAGGACAAATGTTCACGAATTAACTGCTCGCACATAAATATATTCATGCTGATGTGCTATAGAAACAACCAAAACAATGTTATACGTAATCTAATGATAAATCAGATGAAAATAGAAAATAAAAACAATATCTATCTATGGCGAATAAAATTAAATATAGAGGCAAAATATTTATTAAATTATAGGCGACTGAAAAAATAAATACATACTGAGTTGAAATTTATTTTCCAAATATTTTTCGCAAAAAAAAATAAATAAATAAAGAAAAGCAAACCAGAAGCAAAACAATGTCTGTTTACATAAATTAACGTTTATTGTATTTCACATGTTCATTAAAGAACCGATATATATAATAAATATAAACAAAATACTATAAAATTAATAAAACAACAACAATAACTATGACAACACAAGAAAAACAAAACAATAAAATAACATTTTTTCAGTAAACACGAAGCAAAGAATTCTTTAAATATTTATTCTGAAAAGTCTCGTTAAAGCTGACCGGAAATGGGGCAGACAAACACAGGTGTTACTAGATCACTAGACAACGTTTTCTCATGAATATCTTTGCCAAGTTTCATAACGATAATTGCTACAGGTCGTTAGCTATTTTTACATTTGCTTTTGCGCGGTTTTCTTCTTCCTTCAAATACCGTTAGTTATTCTTAAGATTGGCTGTTTCTGAGATTACGTTCAATATTTCTCTCATCACCTCTTGACTGGGGTATTGCTGAAAGGACAAAGGCTCAAAAGACTAAAACCAATGGGGTCCTCACGGACAAATGAAGCTCTGAAAGAAAACATCCGTTCTTTTCGACAGCAACAACAAGTAACAAGTGCTGTAGTGATAACAGGATAAACCTATCTTGGGCAACCAAAATCGGTTACATATGCAGCAGTAACAAAACGAAAAAGTGATAAGAAAAATTTTGCTGGTCACAGAAAGATGCGGGGATATTAAGAGAGTAGCCCCAAAGGAGAGAAAGGAAATAATTATTTCAGTCACACGAAATATTCGATCCTGATGAACTGATACGAAAAGCGTTTTCTAAAGCCTATCGCTGTGTTCGGTGACTAAAATGTGCAAGCAGGGCGAGCTGGTGTGCGTGCAAAGCTTTTCCAGCGGGCGAACTTTTTCTTTTTATTTCGAAGATACTTTTACTGGTGACAGGAAGAAGAAATTTTGCGGTTTTACTGATTGAAATCCACTTATCGTCAAGTATTGAGAGATGAGGACATACCTTTAATAAAAATTCCCTTCGGTCCTGTCCTTTTTCTTATTGCTTTCCAAAGCCGTGCTAAAACTGGAGTCGCAAGCTAAGCTCATTTAAGGGTTAAGTTGCTTGCTTCTGCTTTTGCCTTACGAGTAGCATTAGATGAGGGTTCATTTTATATGTGTAGGTAAACCAAGGGCTTTAAAAAGCTGCATTTAAAAATTTAACAACAGCCATGGCTTTGTTTAAACGATTCCCTCGGGAGGCTAGGTGTAGCAGAAAACCCACTTGCTTTAATTAAAGCTATCACACAGTTTAAACACAGAACAGGTACCTAACGATCCATTTGGAATAATTTGGAAAAGTGTGTGCGAAACTAACAAATTTTCAATCTGCCTTTAAAATCACAACACATTGTTACACGACGGCGTAATTTCGTAGAATCGCTCACCGCTGCTGCCTTTGAAAATGAACGCATTGATGAGTAGACAACATGCGCTACAACATTTATACAATGGTACGGGACGAGTGGACAAGGACAGTGAAACTCTATTGTAAAACATACATTGCATTCGCACACTTTGGAATCACAATTCAAATGCTTATCTGAATTAGAATACAAATTATTTCCTCTTCCTTTCCGTTTAAATTTTCCATTTGCAAAATCATTCGAGCGTCCGTACACTCGCTTGTAATACATATATAATTTGTTAACCAAAGAAAACAAAAATATGAATCAAGTTAAGTACTTAAACTAGTTGCCTAAAAATGCGAACAATGGTGGTCTCATATAGAGCCAAGAATAAAAATAAATAAGTAAATAAAGAATTTCTAATAAAACGGTTCAATAAACTATATAAACGAAACTTGTGACACTTTCTTGCTTGAAAGAGCTTCAGAACGGGAGAGAGGTAAGTAACTGAGTACCTTTTATTCTTTAAAAACGCATGGCCTCCTTTCAATGTACGACTGAGTTGAATGCGAGAAAGCAAAGCAAAGGCGCAGAATGAACTGAGGAAGGAACTCCGTGACCACTACTCTCGCGAGATAATCATCTGATCACAACCACTTTAAGAGATTTAAAATGTTCTCGGCACTCTTCTCGCACTCTTTGCCTTTGTTTATTCTAAGCGTCGGCAAAACGGCAGACGCGTGTTTTGGAGGTGCGACCAAAAATCACTGCAACCAAAAAGTCAATTAATTTTGATTTCTTATTAGTTTTAGTAACATTAGTATACAATTTTCGAAATTCCAAAACTCTTCATAACTTCCGTACGAGCTTTTGAATCACAACTCGTTAATAGCTTCGTACTCATAGCAAATATAATCGAACAGCTGACTAAAGTTGCCATTCGGTTCTCTTTTAAGGCTAGTAGTAAAATTAAGAAATCGGTATTACAAGTGCAGATAAATTTTACTTGTAGGTCAGAGCTGTTAAAACGATTTAACATTTCAACAGAATTGTAGGGCTCAGAGTGCCAATAAAAGCTTTTAAAAAAAAAAAAATTAAATTGTCCTGTTGTTTGCATTTAACTGAAATAAAGAAAACAAAACAAAGCGACTTTTCAATTGAAGAAAAAGCGCAATTAATTACTTGAGTAGCATCGCTTTGCTTCATTGGCTCTCTATCACTGAGGCATGAGGAATTACTTGGTCACTTGCTTTTCGATTAAATTAAGTTTTTTTTTTCGATTTCCTCGCTCGTGTCCTTTGTGCATACAAAAGGCTGGCGCGACATCACTGTCCGCATCGAACATCAGTGCATTAACTTCATAAAATTAATTCCGAATGGAGTTAACTAAGCGACTCAATGAAACAAGAAAAGAAATGTAAAACGATAAAAAATTTAATATTTGAAGTACGAAAACAGCACCGTGTTGGCAGAGTTGGTCCGTAATATTAAGCGGGATCTTTCAACTGCAGTCAATATGAAAATTTCAGCTTTCAAAAGGTGATTTTTAACGCACACTTTCAGTTCCTTTGCACAGATCACACAAAAATTAAGTACGTCCCCAAGCATACACAATGAGTCGACATAGTCATGTTTTGGAATTGGTCTAGAGAATCTAACGAAAAAGACGCGTATTTTCTATGAAACACAGAGCAACAACAAGAATTGCATTAGACATCTATCATCATATAAGTCGAGAATAAGTCTTGTCGATCCACTTCCTAGCAACTCCATCGATCGAAAAATCTAAGTTGAGCTGGAATTCCTTCTTACTGCAGATAAACAAATTCCTTCTAAAACATAGCGTCGATATCTAAAATCGTATGAACTATAACCCTGATCGTTCTAACGATGATAGCTACTAAACAAGCCATAGATGTTCAACTTTCTCTCTTAGATGGTGTCTAAGCATTTACGGGAGCTCTTCTGTGCCTTTCTTGCTTCAGTTTCTTTTTATCGCTTCTGCGTCTTAGCAAACGCAAATGTTTTCATGTAACTTTTATTTTAAAAATAGATTTTCCATCTGTTGGAGCATAGTTATTGTCCTAAGTCGGAGGAATAGGATTCATTTAATATTCGTCTTTATGTTTATCTTCACATTTTAATTAAACTCATTTTTAACATAACCACACAGTATATAATATAATATCTTGAAATGTATGGAATCAAGTGGAACATAATTGGTAGCATACGATCCCTTTTCCGCTTTCAGTCACAAGCACATGCACTTAGCAAAATTGAAATATTTCTTCTACTTATGCTCGCTTGTAAAGCGGATTTCATTAAAGCTCTTAACTAAACACAGCCAAGCATCAGCCAATGCTTTCAAGTTAACGAACCATGAAATAACTGGAAAACAACGACAGTAAATAAATATTTCATGCGGTCTCCAAGCGAGATTGCAGCGACTGAAGAACAACTGCACGTTCGCTTTCATTTGTAGAAAATATCTCAAATATGGGAAAATAATAATAACGAAGTGTATGAAGTGTATGTTAGACAAACGGAAGAGTGATATGTGCATTCATTTGCCATAGAGCTAATCGTGAAATCTGATCATTAAAGCTGTTATATGAAATCTGTGCTTATGGGCTGTTAATTATAGGAAGCTATAATCCGGCCCAAATTATCCTTGCATTCACATAGTTCTGGGCAAATACTCGTAAAAAAGTTACGATCCATCGTAAGTAAGAGGAAAAGATGGAAGCGCTTACTTCATATCTAAGATCTTGTATTCTAGATCTTAATTATGAAATACCAAACTAAGATTTTCAAGCCAGGAAATCTGTATACGACCCTCGTAACATCTCGCAACCATCGTTATAACCTATTTAACTAATGTCAGATAACTAAACAGTGGACCTGTAACTATTTGCTCTCTTTTTGCACCCGTTACTGACGGCTTAGTAGAAAGGTGAAAATAAAGAAAGCGCTTGGAAGTCGATCTACTATCTCTCTCTAAGTCCGTGAGTCTGTTGAAACCAAACTACGAAACGCAATCAAGATAAGCAAACATTGTCTTAAATATTTCGTTTCTGTTGTCGTCAGGTTGAGTTCGAAAACTAATTCCTACTAAAGTATGTAAAATATGTATCGTATCCGCCTGAGTGGACGAATGCTTTAAGACTTTAGTCTTAGAATTAATAATAATACCAATATGTATCGGAAGCGTGTTTGTAAATGTGAAGCTTTTCTGAGTTGGTCGATCAAACATACGGTTTTATATAAACTTATTGACAAATATTCGAAAGACATGTGTGTACGTTGTTGCGTCCTCGAATTATCACAAAATTCAGTCAATTGCATGTATCCTTTCATTATGTCCTAATGCCCATATGTTTATGCCCTAAAATTCCACATGATGGGAAACATAGGAGGTTGGAATTTAACTTTACCAACAGTGTGAGTAGTTCAAGAGAAAAGTGAACTTAATACCACACAAGCTGATTGAAAGTATACGTTAATATCTGATGGTGGCTGTTAAAAAGCAGGGTAAATAACAGATATCTGTGTGTAAAGAATAGCTACATAAAACTATCGGATGAGTCGCTAACTGTGTGTGAAGTTAGTTAATTCGGATACATAAACAACAAAGGCACAAAAAAACAACTGAAAGTTAAGGTATGAAAAAGCGTCAACTAAAGAAAACAACTACACGTGCTTGGAAGCGTACAATATTATCCCAACTTACGCGGGGAACGAAACACCGCGGCTTATCACTAACGAATTAAAACAGCTACCGTTTAAACGCATTTCTAGTGGGTTCTCTGTGTATCATCTATCTGTTGATTGAAAATTTTCAAGACCGAGCACGAAGGGAATATTCACTAACAAGGTCTAGGTATTTATTCGCAATTTGTAAAATTTTCTGCCTTGCATTGTGTGTCAGTTTGTCTACGAAAAACTTAGGAAAAGCTGTATGTGACTTCAAGTTTATTTAATCGGAATTTTTTCACTCATTTGATCAATAAACACAACCCGTGGCCAAGTAAGTGTGCTTTCAGTGGCGACTTCAGTTAGGGTTCGCTTGCTCCAGAGGGAGGCAACCTATGCAGTCAGTTTTGTTCTTTTAAACAACATCTCATCGTAACTAAATTCATTTTAAATAAAGTTGGAAAACAATTCATTCAAAGCAACAAAATAAATTCTTTTAGAAAATTGTTATTATGCCATGAATTTGCGTCATTCTCTCAATTTTCTCCTTTATTTTCATTTAAATTTTTTTTTTTCGTTTTTTCAATCTTTTTCGAGGCCGAAAAGAGAAAGCAAACATGCTTGCAGAGAAAGAAAAAAGAAAATATTAAAATATCGCCTGAGCATTTGTACGCTTGCAAGTGCTTGCGAAAAAAAAACAACAGCAATAATAATAATAATAAAAACTCTTTTGTGTTTGTTATGCAAAGTCTTCTCACGTACACCACTTACTTTGTATTGTTTTTTAAACAATTGTATATAAACTAGAGCGCGTATTGTACTAGAGTCTTGCCTGCCGTTAATTCTTTCATCTCGCATTCGCTTAAACAAGTAGCTATAAACGAATTGCCAGTAGAATGCTTCTTCTATCTGCATACATGCCTTGAGTTGCTTATGCATATGTGTGGGTAATGAAAAAATTCCCATTTATGTATATTTACATTTCATATAATTTTACTTTTCATCATATTTTTCACATACAGTTGCAATGTTTTAGGATGTGGCTGCTGTTATAGGCTTAACCGCATTACGATGCGGTTTACATTACATTTGGTTGGTTATGTGTTTACATACATTTATGAAACTATATGCTGCTTAAACAAAAAAAAAGTCATAGTAATTATGTGCAAATGAATTTGGTCTTACAGTGCTGTGAAACAAAATGTAGGACAAAAGGTCAAAAAAAATACCGGCAAAAAAAGTTGTTTAACGAAAAGTTGCACTTTTCCTTAGGTTACAAACTGATACGACTAAACTGCCGTCGAACACGGATTAGCGAGAAAGATGAATTCATAAACCTAGATAGATAGATAGATAGAAGCATACGCGATAGAAGCAATTACGATTAAAAAGATGGAAGAAGAAACGTTTGTTCGAGTGGTAAGTTGGAGATAATTACAATTGCAACAAGGGAGATGTTTTTGCGCCCGCTCGTGTTGAAAGGTGAAAGTTCTTTGGAAAATTGGATATTTCTCTTTAAGCTACAGCGACAATCTGCCAACAGTGATCGGTAGGCGAAATAACTAATCAAAGCACCAATTAGGCAGATCGCAGTAGCAGGTGAAATCTGCAAAACACGGCGAAGGTTGATTCTCTTATTCTCGCTTGTGTTCCGTTGTTTTATCCAAAGCCTGAGATGTGTTCAAAATCTATTAGAAATTTTTGTTTATCATAAGCTCATTGCTTAACACGAACAAGGCGTTCGGCTGAACGCAAAAGCAAAGTAGTTTAGCAAAGTAAAACAGGGTGCGTTACTTAAGGTGATCTTTTTGACTTTCCATTGGACAACTGCTCTCGTGATTACGCAGGCGAGATAAATACATTCTTCATTTGCGAAAATGAAGAATTCTTAAAATTTTTACATCCTTTGAGAGCGCAGTTTTAGCCGTTTTTTCACACTGGTTCTATTAATATTCCCGCGGATGAAAAATAGATTTGTAGTCCATTTTCCAAGGAGGAGGGCAAAACACTTTAAGAATAATCCAAACTTTACCTCATTTATTTGTTCGGATCGTGATAAAGTGTTAAAGACTTTGCCTTTATTAAAGTAGTAAAACTTCATGATGTTGTTAATAACATTTTGTATTTGTTCTAAAAGAGAAGGAGAGCTTTCCTTACCTTCTCGAACTCTCTTGAGTTTATTGAAGCCACTGCAACATTTCCTTGGTATTTGGATTAGAGGCTGCAACGACCAAGAATGCTATTTACATAGACATTAGTTAACTACTTCAGGTAAATCAAGTTTATGCATAAAATTCCCAAAACATATACATAGAAATTGTGACTGGCCAGAAGGAAGGACTTTGACTGGCCAGAAGGAAGGAAAGTGAGGCAAGTTTACACAGAAAAAATCAAAGGTTAAAAGCAAAAGACAAGAACGAAGTTTCTATTTACATTTATAATAAAGTAATGCAACATTTTTCACATTGATGTACATTCACACATTTTACGCTGTACTGCACTACATACATGGTGGACCTTTGTATATACTCATAATTGAATGAAAAAGTTACATAGAAATTTTTCCAAAGCTTAATTATTGTTTGTCCAAGTAAACAATATCTTCTTCTTTTTAAGTCACATTTACTTATGCACGTATTTACACAGGATGTACATGCGTACATGCACGGAAGGCGATGCATAAGCATTGCAAACGCGTGCATCACTGCCTCACACAGAACATGTGCAAACATCCATTTTCCTTATATTTACTAAGAAGTATTTATTTAATTGCGAAGTGAAGATAGCACCAGCCATCGCACAAGTGCAATGTATAAATACATGTGGTCAGGATTCGTAAGATATCTATGCAAATTTTTGACTCTCCGAGATCAACTGTCTCTAGAAGGTTTCTGAACGTATCCGCCTAAGCAAACTTTACTCAACGGTATCCGCTGCCCAAACAGATTGTTTGAGCCTGAAAGTAAGAAAATTCACTAAGGTATGGTCTAGCCTGCTCCTGAGACACCAAATTGATTAAAGTTGAATCGGAGTCGTTCTATGTAAGCGGCGAGTATTTTATATGAGACTGCAATTACAGACGTCTCTTGACTTTTTCCGTTGATTTAAAATTTAATTAAACTGGCATTCTATTCATTCATTCATTCATTCATTCATTCATTCAGTCATTTATTGTGTTTATGTTGTCAAAGTTCATTACGAATTGATATGCGTTGTACATACAATAGATTGAAACCAGCGCACAATAACATCAGAAAAATCTTGGTTAAACCTCACTGCGCACCTGTACATCCGTACGACATGATAACAAAAACGTTGTTTTCGAAATGTGCGACAATACACAAAGAACTTGGCTGTGCAATGCGAACCGATGCGACTGGGAAGAAGTGCTTATAATCAATAGCAGATGAATTGCAAAAGAGTTGCTTGTTAATACAATCACTGCTGCTAGGAAAAGTATCCAATTGATTGACCGCCATTAAAGTGGTTATGTTTGCCTATATTGCATGTCATTGTCATCAGCATCACTGCCATCATCGTCATTACCGTCAGCAGGAGGAGCACGAACACCACACCTGCAAGAGAAACATCGCATCGACTTCACAAGCAGAAATATACGGTTCGTTAGCACAACATTAATTGTGGGGTTATGCGCCATCGATAATATCGAATCGCTTGCATTCCGGTCGTTACAGACCCCCACGGAGCGTAAGGACATTAGCTTTTCAATAAACCTAGCGGTAGGTATAGTGCAGAACAGACTTAGACAGAGCGTGCTTTTGAAAAATATAGGATTCCGATCCATTCTCTACAAAGGCGTAGTGAAATGCAAAAATAAAAAACTAAAACACGAAAAGCACTGTGTCCCTTACATTCGTTTGTATTCGTTTGCTTACTTTCATGAAACGTCTTATCAGAAGTAAATTCCATGAAAAAACCTCTCTCTTCTCATACAATTTCTTGTGTATTTTTTTCGAGGCCACCGCTAAGCCTTTGCATACAAACAAATTGTGACTGTTTTGTTATCTATCTATGCAAATTTATACATATGATACATATGTATGTATATGCAGGCATTCATTATATACTTAACAAAATAGGTATATATGTTTTTCATGCATACTTATATTACTTTGCAGTCGAGCTCGTTCACGGAAGCATAACAAAGTCTCTCTGTTATGCTATTTTTAACACATACTTCTATATAATACACTGCTCCGTTTATCCCTTCTGCGCTATCGACAAAAAGCACTAAAAGTAAATTAAAAAGGGTATCCTTCCGCTTCAATTGACACTTGTTCACACGTGCATACATTGAAACGATAACATACTTTTAGTGTGTGTAGTGCATGTAGTCCAAACGGCATATCAACACAACGGCATGTATATGGGAATGGATGGCTACTCGTGGTTTTGTACTCAAGTTCATTTTCGCTGCTGTTATTTTGTTTGTACGCTTTAGTGGTTAATTGTTGTTGCTGACTCTGTTATTGTTTTTGTTGTTATTAGCATGTTACCGTTGTTGTCAGGAAGTTATGTAACAACACATTCGAGGCCACGGGTTATCGGGAAGTTGTATGCAGTTGAACAACATTGTTATCACTGCCATATAACCATCGCTTCTGTCATATTCTTTATTAAAGATGTATTACAAATAACGTCCTTAGAATACAGGAATTTTTCCTAATTTTTTCCCAATTTTTTAATACTGCGTTAAGGATCTTTTTTTTTGTCCTTTTTCTCTCTATTGAACATATATTTTGCGTATATATTATTACGCCGCACTAAGCGTTGCCATCAGAGTCACTATATTTTACACAAATGGAAGAAATTATGAAGCAATTAAAGAGAAAGAAGATGAGACACATTATCGTTATCATTCTTATTGCCTAACCAACTGACGTTCATTCTTGACGCTCTCATTTATAATATGGTATGCGATAGAGTGGAACTTATCTGCTAGTCGGAATAAAATCTATGATGCATTTTCGTTACCAATGGTGCTACCAATGCTTAAAACATTTCCTTTTCTCATTACTTACATTAAGATCAATCTCTCATAATTTCTAGTATTCGGCGATCATTCCCATAAATCGCTTCTCTACTTAGCAAATCCGCGCGCCAATCGTTATTCATTCGTATTCATAGGACTTCCATATGTTAAAAATAACGGTTAGTTGAAAAGCTGAATCTGCGTCGTCGTCGATGTTATGGCATTCACTTTATATATCTAATGTGATATTCTCTGGCTAACTGCACTTACAATTTATGCCTAATCACATTCCGGATATCAAAACTAGTTTTTTCCAACTCCCGGCAAGTGGTTTGGTTCCTAGAAACATTGCATACTTTACCGAGTTTTCTTATCAAACTATAATGTGTAACTATAACGCTTAGAAGGCGTTCAGCACGGCTTGCATATCTGCAGAGGACAAAGTTTCGTATGCAGAAATGATATCACGAATGGACATTCAAGAGTTACCTTTGCACACTTCTCCTATAAGCCATATGGTGTGTAACTGAAGTCAGTGCATTAACGGGAATTAGAGGAATTTATCAATATATCGCAAATCAATACAACAAGTATTCGATTTGAATGTTTTGTTATTGTTTTTGCCTTTTTACAAAAATTATATTTAAATTGATCTTATGTGATATAAAATAACTCTAGCTATTAAAAACAATTTTCCCATATTTAGCAGAAGAGCGGAAGAACTAAATTAGTTTATGTATCTCCCCTTGTTTGTTTACGGTAGAGAGAAATTGCCAATTAAGTTTAACTAAAGGTAATAAAATTAGAAATTCAGTGCAACATAAAATAAACAACCTTTAGTTGAAACACAAAATAGCCAATTAACTCGATATCCAAGCGAACACACACACACACACACACACAAACACATAAACATGAGTATATACAAAATATCTTACTGAACTTTGGTCCATTCTGGAATAACACAAAAACAAGGACAACGACAACTTTATCTAATTTTTTATTTTTCTATTTTTTTCATCTAAGCCAAGCCGAGCCAAGCCATCCCAAGCCATCCCAAGCCAGCCAAGTCAGTTTACTATCGGTTAAGTGAACGCCAGACCCATTGAACATCATCTTCACGTAACAATGTGTGGCCACTACAGAATGCCCAACAGCTGTTGATAATTACTTTGGAAAAAGCATCAAAACACAACCAAAGCTACAGTGTACGCGCTGTAAATATACACAAACTGGACGAACGTTACATAACTATAAAGTGGAATTAAAAAACCGATTTTCAAATATTTATGTTACTCCTGATACAGGTACGTTGTTACTCTTGTTCTATTGTGTCGTTAAGTATACGAAGGTGTAATGAACTTTGTAATACGTTGGTGATAAGTGGGTCGAAATTCCAGAAAGCGTAGACGTTGAGCGTGTAAATATATTTAGCCGTGCACTCTTTCTCTGTGTCCGTCTGATACGACACACAAGACACAGTTAGTTAGTTAAAATGAAAATTTGCCAACAGATTGCATATGTTATGATGAAATATGAAAAGGAAATTTCTTCCAAATCTTATCCGAATCCGAAACCTTGATTCTTTCAACCTCTTAAGCACATTCTTAACTGCAAACCACCATTTCACCATTTGCGTGCATGCTTTTGTTGCTTTTATTACCAAGATGTTGTTTATATTATGCTCTATAGGGCACGAAAAGGTAACAGACAAGCGAATTTGAAAGGACTAAAATAATGGACCCAAATTCCTCTCCATATCAATCATCTTTAAGGCTAAGATGGTCGCCTTCTTGTGCTTTTATTTTTTAGTTTACTCGGTTTGATTGTGTGAGAGAAAAAGATGAGCACAGAACAGTACCACGTACATATTGAGATGTAAAGTAGAATGCATAAGAAAATATTAAATTGAAAATGAAAACAAGTATGTAACTGCCGGAAAAGCTAGTTGTTGTTGTTATTGCTGCTTTAGTTGCTCTTATGTATAAAACTTTTTGTTGTCGCGTGTTGTTTCTGCCATTTGTTATCCCTCTTGTCTTTAGGAGTTTTTGCTAAAACAAAAAATCAAAAAAAGCTGTCAGAAATGCACACGAACTGAAGTCTACAACAGTAGTCAGCCAGTAAGCTCCTTTTGATTTGAAGGACATCCAGTCGGGCTTAATTGAATTAACTTGACCATTTATGTAAGCCTTGGGCTTAAACGGATTAACAGAGATTTCCAAGGATTCATAACCAACTGTCCCAACTAATAGAGAAATATACTCATGTACGCACTGAGCACATGCGCTTAACCATTACTTTCCTTAAAGGAGGGAGATGTCTTAGTTGCTTACATTAATTAGTAAATGTGACACATAATAGATCTCTTTGCATTAATTCGTGCAAGCGTGCTGTGAATAAGACAATAACAGCATGAGACAAACATGCTTGTGCAGACGTCAATCTAAAAAATGTTTACGAAACTGAGAAGAAAACTACAAGAAAAACACACGTATACACACGTTGGTATTGTCCCCTAAGCCTTGCTAGTTCATCTATAAACGACACGTTCTCTACTCTCGGCATTGATATGACGACCATGATACCCGATACGATGTAAAGATTCTTCAAAAATTGATTTTATTTGGATCAACAGTAGATTAGAATAGAAAAGATTGGTAAAAATAATTCGCAAAATACGGAGACTTTTTAAAGCGTTATCTGAAATTTCTTGCACTTATTACTGGAGTTCAAACTTTTCTGTATCGAGCCCTTACGTTTTCACTTATTCTTTTTTGGAGCCGATCCGCATTAAATGATGTGGATGACTCTCGCATACGCCATTCACTCGGCCATGCTTGCGTTATGAAAACGTTTACCAAAATTCCCAACAAAAATTCCACAGACCAACTACAGTAGAACTGAAAGACGATTCTTCTTGAAATTTGTAACGTATCCGTGACAAGTTCGTTAAATTCCTTTTCATTTGTTTGCTTAGTATCTCTTTTTATCTGATAGGCTTTTGTTGTATGCTTTCATGAAGAAGAAACTCTAATTATTATCCGCTTCCACTTGGCGTAGCGAGAATTCCATGCATCCAGTTGTTAGTAAACTTCTAAGCATCCTCTCCGTACTGTTGATAGTTGTTCACACATTTCCATATCCACACATGTATTAATATCATCAGACGTAAGTTACAGAAAACGTTGAACTGTTTATTATATAAACAGATTTGCGTATAATTAGTCGATCATGGAATGTGATGAGACACGCTGAGGCAGGCATGTTCACAATAATTATAGAGTCCACTATACGGTTCCTGCAAAAAGCTCGAAAGACACAATTGCGCAACGAACTTAATAAGCCCGCTCTTAGGAAGACAAGAAAGTTCGCTTTTGAGCTCGTGAAAAAGTTCTATTTCATAGCGACGACATCTTATTCTCATTGAGCTCTTCTAAAGCTATGACGAATTCCCATTCCCATTCCCATTCCCATTTCCTCCATTTGCTATTCATTTTAAATTTCATAATTTTTAATTACTTCCTTTCCATGAAGAATATTTAAACTGGACTCTTCTCTCCATTATTTTCCGTAGAATTTCTTTTTACTTTCAACTTCAATTACGTCTACATAGACCCAAATTGAATTACGTATGCTGTTAAAAAGCTTTTAAGCAACTGTGACGCTTGGTAATAATTGGAAATTATTACAAAACTGCTCTGTTACCACGAGGCTTGTTACTCCAAAAACTTGATGCTTGCGCTTGTGCGAAAATAACACGTACAGCACAAGCCCCCAAGTTGTTGTATATATAAATATATATATATGTATATAATATATTCGCTTGTACGCGTTTACGTAAAGTATATAAGTGTGTCACAAAATATAGTTAATGGATGGACTGAGTGAAAAAGTAATTGTGCGCAATATTTTCGCTTCTTTTTTTATTTTCAACTGAAAACTAACTGTATTTATAAAGTTTTTAAAAAATAAAAAAAAAACGGTTTAAGTAAGCAACGTTTCCTATGCATATTTTCCCCTCTTAACAAAGCGAGCATCAAGATCAAAAAGTGTCGCAAATACTTTAAATTGTTTCGCATATATATATATATGTGCATATACATATATGTATATATAAGTAGAAGAAAGTTGAGACCAAGGACAAACTTTAAAGCAAAGGGAGATCGCCCTTTTAATAAAATGCCTAAAATTCTTCACAATTGCTGGTTGCGTAGAGTTCATAAAGTAATCACAAACGACGCTTCAAATTTTTTATGAATTCTTAAAATCTTTTTCCTCTTTATAATTACAAGGATTTAATTTCATAATATCTTTGGCGTACACACGTTATAAGACCGACAGTTAGCCAATTATGTGAAACAAACGAGTTGGGAAAGTAAAGTCCGTTCTTTTTATTTAATTTCCATCCAATAATTTCTTAATAGCCAATCAGAAAGAAATTTCTTAACTTCAGTTAATTGAAAGAGAAACGGGACCGACCAAAAACTTCATCAAAGAAAATTTATAAAACAGAACACAAAAATTGTCCTTTCCGCCTTGAAGCGAATGCTAGATGCCCTACAACTCTATCTTACTGTAGGCTGTTTTATATATAGGCACCAGTGCTTTCCCTCAAATCAACCGATATAATATTTAAGTCATTTCTACTTTTACATTAGTTATGAGAAAGTTTTGTAAACTTTACTAACACATGAAACGAATCGATTGTCTATGCTATCTATGTCTCATGGCTGGGGTGTTAGTGTGAAATGACCATTTCTACGCGCGCGAGCACCACTTCAAACAAAAGCCGTAACGCAGTAAAAGGAAAATTTTACATTGCCTTGAGATTGCTTGAGACTTTATTTAAGTGGAGTCAAGCACATCTCACAAGTTATACGCTTCCGTTTAGACCTTTGCAAATAGATCAACGACCATCTACTGCTGTGACTGCCTAATAAATAGTATAGGGAAAGAGCTAAAAAAATGAATGCAAAGGAATGCACATCGAACCGTAGACCGATTGAAGACTAATGAAAAGACGCGTAGACAAGTGTTGGGCGTGCCACAGAGTGAATCCCACTTCATGAATCTTTATGAATACAGGTCGGATGCATGTCTATGCAACGGCGGAGTTAATACGCATCTATTCGTTGGTAGCAAGCACATACTTGTGCAATTTCGTTCTCCAATTCAAGAATGTGAAGAGAGAACAACAAGGAACTGTAATAAAATCACTCAAAATAATTTTAAATTATTCACATGAATGAATTTTATCAACATTTTACGAAAACAAATTGCGGAGTCAACCAAGCACAAATAAAAGACGAAAACTTGTTTTACTCTTTGCTTTAACAGGAGCAGTAGAAACGTGACATAAAAACACACTTTATTTATATTATTCCCAGCCATAACAGTATATCAATCTCCATAAAGGAAAAAGTTTTCTTTTTCCATTTGCGCAGCGCTCGTTGAAAAATTCATAAAAAGTTATTGCCTCTCGGTTGACATTTCATAATTGCGAAACAGAGGCCTACAACAACATCAAACGAATCCGCTGCTGCTTGCCTTTATTTCTCTTATAAGGCATATATAAAGCATATAAGGTTCAAACTTTAATTTGATATCGCAAGAATTGTATTCCAAAATGTCTACATACATCTGCTTGACACATCCACACCTTTGCCTAATGTCAACGCTTAACCGTACTTATCCATAGGTGCGAATAACTTTAATCAATGATTCCTAAAAGTGGCTGAAAGGTATCAACGATTCTGCCAAAGTCACCACAAACACTCTTGTTATACGTTTTTTTCTTGTAGTTTGTTGGTATGATACAGACAAATTTTCTTAAATATATGTGGTGACCGTTTTTATGAAATTTCTCGAGAGGAAACAACTTTGAGAAGAAAATTAAATTTTTCAATTTTATAGTCAGCGAAATATAAAGCAAATAACTGTCTATAACCGCTGTGCCGTCGCTATTTCACTGAGGTAAGCATTGATAGAAAGAAGAGCTAACTCTGAAGGCAAACTCCGACCAGCTAACTTCTGTGAAATGCTAAGAGCTAGGGATAACAACATTCAAGTTGCGAGTACCCCATGACGTAGTCACAGACTACGATTCGAGAATCTGAAGATAAATATGGAATCCCCTCAAATATGATTAAATCGTCGACCAGTAAGTCCAGACACGAAACGCACAGACCTCAATAGTCAACTTATTCAAAGAGAGTGTTCTGATATCTGTCCTGCTTGGTGCCCTTAGTACAATGCACTTTGACTAACATCGATCCATGATTCACGTTTTGTTGCTGTCGCTCTTGTTTCTGCTGACGCGGATACTTCTGCTGACGCGGATACTTCTATGCTATTGCTGCTGTTATCGTTCTTGTTGCTTTTTGTTGCACCCCTTGGTTTTTGCTTTTATCCTGCTCTGTTCTTCTTTCACTGTTGCTGTTGTTGTGTTACTTATCGTTTCTTATGTCTTCGTGTGGCTTATAGATGTGATTCCATGTCTTTCGTTTCTCTTAATGTGGAACATTACCTTGTCAAAGGAACGATCAACGGATACGATTAAAAATGCAAGTGCGGGCGTGTAAAGATTATGCAAAAAATATTGTGGCCTTTAATTTAGCCTTTAAACGATAAACTAAAACCTCCACAGTATATGTGGGTTACAAAGATTGCTTTTAACTTAATTTCTCCTACATATGTTCGTTGGCTATGATTATATCATGTACTCAAGAATTTTGACAATGAATGTTGCAAATAAACAACATTACAACTGGTAAGAGGTCATTTTGCTCTTCGCAATAGCGTCAATAATCATCACAACAATAATCATGTTTTATGGTTCACATCTTTGAGAATTCGTTCTCGCGGCATCTTCCTGACTTTCCAGTTCAGTCTGAACATACACACACATGAGACATATTCTTATCTAAATGGTGCGTAAAATTTATAAATTAATTACGTCGCTCTAATAATAATAACATTAAGAAAGATTAGGATAAGAAGGAGAAAATGTTGCGGGCAATCAACTTGCAATAACACGTTTCCGTAGACGTTAGAACGCCCGGGAAGACACATACCGTTACACATCGGAACGTTACTATTAAATAATAAAAGTTTGCATAATGCTATTAATTTTTTCATAAAATCAAATGCTTTGTCATTTCACATATGCGACCCGACGTGTTTGCAAGTAAGTAAATGTGTGAAAGCGTATGCGTGATGTCACGACAATGTACTTAAGTGTCAACGGTAAATATTTAAGAGAAAATTATTTTGTCAACAGAACGGAAATTGTTACACTCGCACACAAGACAAATACAGATACATAGACACATATTACGACATATTACGAGGCGTTCGTTGTGCGGAGTGGGGATCTCTTTATGGCTTTATAACCATGGAGTACATGTCTTCAAGATTAAATAAAAACAGCATAGAATGCGTTTTAAACAAGCGTTTAACAGCCACCAGCGAATTGGAAACATATTCTGTGTTACGAGATGAAAGAACGCGACTCAACAGAATGAATTTCTTAAATCTCTGAATCGCGTTTTTTATTTTCTCGGACTAAGTTTATGTATTGGAAGTATGCCAAAACGTGGAAGAACAAAGCAAGCCAAGGACGTAACATAATATAACGCAATGTAATAAACATGTGTGCCTCGCTCTTATTTAAATTTGTTGCTCAATTTCTTTTATGTTCTGTATTTTCAACTTACTCCCTCCACTTGTCTGATTATATCTCTATTCAAGTTCCAATAAACTGCAACTGAGTACGTTTGTGCTTCTTATCTTTATTATCTCCTTTCCCTATCCTTGTGTATACGACATAGCAAGGGAAAGGATGCGAAAACAGAATCCATTGATAGCGTCCTTACGCTTTTGCTCGCACACGCAATAATAGGATTTCCTTGCCTTAGCTGTTGTATAGGGGGATGTGTTGCCAACCAACAACCTGCGAAAGACACCAAGCACCAGACAGCTGGATGATGCTGTCATTTGATATGTTGCCTAGAAATTCCTTATTATGAAATTACATGTGCAGATGTAGATGTGCGTGCATGTTTGATATTGACACAAATAAAGCTAAACAAGCAGATCACTTGCATACACAAACTAAGAAATACTCAAGAGGATAAACGACTGCAGTAGCAATAGCTGAGCATAATGAAGTTATTATACGTTCATACGTCATTGTTTCTTCGCAGTTAATATTATGCGAGTCTCTTTTAAGGTGAACACCAAAATTATTTTACACTAATATTTACTCTAGCCAAAGTAAGCATGGAAAAGGGGTGTGTTTGCGTTGTAACAAATCCTCTAAACGTGTAACTTGCGTTGAAAATATAAACTTTATTTAGCAGCGCGCTAGGCCCAGTGTGGAGCTACTCCCGATATGAATGTGCTGCTGTCCTTAATTTAAAAGCAGTTGAAGAAAGATTTTAGAAGAAAGGCTGTTATTACAAATCGCTTCCGAACTGACTGTAGGAAGGGTATAAGTAAGTTCCAAAGGAATTGTAACAAATTTATTGTCCACCGTTAGTTTCTCGACTTTGGTCGAACGACCGGCCTTTCTATGCCTCTTTGCTTTAAGTCGTATAGCATCCAGTTTCCTTGCTTTCGCAGTTTATGATCATTTGCGGAAGTTTTCCTCCGCATACTCAAATATTTGTGATCTTTCTTCCGCTTTCTTACTCTCTCTGTCACTTTTAATAATAAATCGCTCCTCGAAGTTAAAACTAACGCAGAAAAGTCTACCCAGCCCTTCGGCTCACTTTTTTAAATGGAAGTCGAATAGGTAGGTAGGTTTTCGACAAATTACATTCTTCACATTTTCAAGCAAAAGTCCGTGCTCTTGAAAACCTAAATTCTACGTTTCAACATCATTCACTTATGTCGAATACCTGAGGGTACCATCAGTTGTCGATTATAATGCGACTAAATAGTAGCAGTGCCCTCCTTTAAAGCTTACAGCCCGAATATTCATCATTGTGCTATCATTGCGCTTTAAGCATATTGCCTTATAACAATAGTTTGCACGTCTGACAAGCAGCCTGTGGTCCGTTTGAAATATTCTCATGCGTATCTATCCAACAAGCTTTGTCTACCTCCCAAATGTAATTATTTAGATTAAATGGAATAACTGAGGTAACTAACTAATGCCGAATATCAAAAAATCCCATCTAAGATTAATGTAATTCTTCCCTCCTTTTCATATAATGCTTTACTTACATAAGCGCTCTGTTACTGTTTTCTTTTTTGGAAAGCTGAACGTAGCTGAGTTGCTAAGTTTGAGCAGTCACAAGCTTGGCGTAGAATGAAATGCGAATTTCTTGGAAAAGCTCCGCTTGCTGCACAGCTCTGATCTAAAGAAAATGCTTGAGAAGGCAACAAGGATGAAAGAGGGCACTGCAGCGTAACGAAGGACTACTTAATTAATTTAAAGCTTTAGTAAATCAAAAGTAGATGTATATCGGTTGCGACAAAACTTTAAGAAACTTGGGGTGCACTGTTGTAAGGGAAACATAGCGGTGTCGAGTTTCGGGAAATTTTCTAATAAAAGGCTAAACGTTCTCTTCTTTACTGCTGCATACGCTTTATTAAAATTTGATTTTTTTTTTGTATAGCGAATGTATGACATAATCAATATATTGAACAAAGTTACATAACTAATTCAACGTTTCTCGCCTATCGTTGTTTAAAACAAATATTTAAACACATGCACATGTGTATTCACTCAAGAAATATTTACTTAATATCATCAGATGCTTGTGCCTGAATAAACAAATTACAGGTTCAACTGAGTAAATAATAACAAATTAGAAGCGTAATTGTTTACGATTGTTCTTCGGGAATGTAAATGTCTTCTTACTCAAGGACAATAACGAAATTATCAAGATATTAGAAGGAAAGTTAAAAATGTAATTTCAGTTTGTTTTCTCGTTCAAAACATCTTCTCTTGCTTCATTTATTTTATTGAGCGATAGCTGTAGTCTTTCAATTCATTTTGACTGAAATGTAACATCGTGTATAGTAAAGCGCTGCTCATAAGGCCATTGATTGCGAGTCCGTAATCACTGTGAGAGGAAGCAGTGCTTGTATACGTTTCCGCTTTTCCTCCAAAAATTCTACCCGCCATACAAGGCCAGCTTTCTGCTTTGATATTGTAATCACATTAACAAAAAGCCGCGTAAACGAGTCATCTGCTGTGCACTATATATATAGAGTGTATCGCAGTGAAACTTTGTCACAACGTGGATGGATATACGCATCAATCTGCAAACAGAAAATTAACAAAAGGTCTGTCTCTACTTATAGCCTGAAGCATCTGCACGCCATCCGCTATTATAGACTTTTACAATAAGATGACTACTAGTACTCCTTCGCTTGTTCAGTGTACCATCAAAACCATCAAAATCGTTTTCAGTGCCGGTTATGCTGACCAGCTTTAGAGAATAGCAAAAGTTTCTATTGTTGAGTAAATATGTTTTTGTTGAAACGCTTCATGTTGTCGGCACTTGAAAGTTTTTGTCCCTGCGGCTCGTAACGAGATTTTTGGAGAAATTGACAACAAATCTTTCTTCAACATTACAGCACACGTCCATATTTCATGTTTTATTTTCGAACTTTTGTTCTTTTGTTTTTGATTTCAACAAACTGTGCATGTGATCGATTATTGCTTATTCGCTGTTCAATTTTCGCCCATCCATTTTGTCAACTTCGTTTTACTTTGTAAAACATAGCAGTGCATTGGGGTAACATTCATTGCATGGATGCCCAAGCATGTCGCAGATATTTAATTAAAGGACATTTGCGTTTAAAACGTTTCCTTCTCGCGCTCGCTTTTTTTTCATTTTCAAAATGAGGGCTCAAACGGTCTAGAAACTTTAAAAAGCCAAAAAGTTTTTCTTGCCAGATGAATAGTTGCACTTTACGAGTCGAGAATTATGACGAAGCTGGTATGACATATGCATGATATAAACGAGAACAAATATGAACTAAAAGAAATGTTTTGGGAAAAGGACTTGCAAAGAGGGAATCCGAACTGGCCATTCGTGCGAGGAAACAATAAGAGTACAACTACAACCGAAAAGGTAGACGTACTTTCCGTATGATTGAATTCCTATGCTTTGTTGCTTTGTGTGACTCCCTTCCCCCAAGAGTGTGAAAAAGTGAAATGGTTCGAAAGCCCAACAACCAACAATGAGTGCAAAAGAAACGCTTTGCTTAATTTACGCGTTTGATCGAAATTATAAGGCGGCGCAGCGCTTCGACAAACCTAAATAACTTAAACACGTTGTAGAGGAATTCTCTGAAGACGTTAACAGGAAATCTCAAGGCAAATGCAATGCTCCGTTATGATCTCATCTTTCGTTTAAAGATTCAATGATGTGCATACACTCCGAGCCTGATTTGATTATTTATGCATTAATTTTGTTCCGGTGAAGTGCATTATTTTGGTTTAAGATTGACACAAATGCCCGACGGCTACTGTATAGTTTTTGTGCTTTTTTTTTTTGTTTCTTACTTCACTTGTATGAAATACTTCTCTTCTTCATGTGTCATATTTTTCAAAAGTTAAAATGAAATCTACTCTGCGAACAGCTTTCCACCAATCGCAACAAACCGTTTCTCTGGAAATCTTCTTTTCTGGGATTACAGTTAGTCCAGGATTTTTATTCCTTTTTGCCGTTCAAGCGAACGGATGGATATTGTCATGCTTATGCGTTTACAATACTAATACCCCCAAGGCTGTAAAAGCAAAAATTCCTAAGTAACGATTGAATCAATCAAATTCACTCGCACTTTGAAGTGAAGTAAGGAGTTGTTGTTTCATAATAAAAGACATTTGTTTCTTTAGTATAAAGTGATAAGAAATTTTAATTAAAGTTACCATCAAAAGACAAATTTTTGCGGTTTCGAAATTTCCGTCATTAAAAGTTACAACAACTTTGTACGAGCCGTAAACGAAACGCACATCGCAACTTCAATAAACTTTTCATTCGAAGCAATTAAACTAATGACATTCGTGTTGGCTGATAAACTAAATCACGTTAACGCATAAATTACATTTTATGAAGCAGAAACTCCAGCTAAGCTTCCAAAGAGACCGGTTTCCTCGAAAAAAATGCCACATATGCTTTATAGACGTTTCCCTTTCTTGTTAACAAAAGACACAATAATGGTGATGTGATGCTCATGTGTATGCTGTAAAAAAAAGAAATAAAAAGCGAAACCTAAGAGTTATGCTCCCTCCCCCCATCTAGAGGGGAGCGGAATGAAGCTAAACCTTGATGTAAGGAAGTAGAGCAGAGGAGGACGTAACTGAAAGCTCGAAGATGAGGACAAATAATATTTATTAAGTTTTCACTGATGTTGCCAAGCAATAAAATTCCTAACACACAAGAGTTTCATCCTTAGTATATGTATTTTAATGCCTTTCCATCACCTCTTACTTAGTTTTTGCCAGCAAAACAAATCAAATCGACGACAAAGAAAGAAACTTCTGCCTCCCTTTCGTAGTTCTATAAATTTTTTTTACAAGTTGCAGAAGACATTTATTTATTGAAATACTTACTTGAGCACTCGCTTCGAGAATGGCCCTGCGGTCATCATCTAGAAGTGTGTGTGCCTAGAATATCTCTCAATTTTCGCGACTCTGATCTTTCGAACAAGGAACGAAACGCTGACAAGAAATATATGTATTTCGTGTATGCCTAAGAAAAATCTACACATAATAACGAACGTTTTTACACCAAACTGTGATTTGTCGATGCGAATATAGTATGGGCTTTTTCTCTCAATAGTGCACACAATAATTTCTTTACCTGCAAATAGGTCGTAAAATTGAGATAGAAAGCTAAACTACACTAAAACTTTACATATTCTTGACAATCACTCACGGAGAGGGCAAATGTCTGGAAGGATGCGGTCCTTAAAAATCCTATCGATCACTATCGCCACCCCATTTAGCAATACATCTTTAGCATTAACCAGTATTAACTGTGTACGACGAATATGCGCGTCATGATTCGTCCATGCGCTCTTGTCGGATTTCCTCATAACATTTTATCATTATGAGTGTGTCTTTCGCCCGCCATAACAATGTATTGTAGAAAATACTGTTTGATCACAGCTTTAGCTCATCGCTAAAGAGGTCGACACCATCAGCTGGTTAATGGGTGCGATCGGTACCGAACATATGATGACTTTCTCCTTGCTTTTTTTTCTTAATGTGAATCTGGCAAATGCGTTTCGTGTCAATAGCAAAACCTAGAGCATAACAAAAATTCGTTAAAATGAAAAAGTTATTGCCACACTTTCCGCGCGCGTATAACTTTTCCTTTCAACCGTGAGGAGGAGAAAATAAAATCAATAGAAAACATTGACCATAAAATTTCAAGGTTTTATTTGTCCTTTTTTCATTTTAATCTCTTTATTAAATCCTTTAAACTGGTGGAAGTCAACAGAGTATACGGAAAAAATAAATGGTCATAAAACCTCCTTTAATGAATTGCGGATGAAAGCAACTCGAAACAAATACTTGACTGGTTTTTTAATGGAAAACGTTTCGACGAAACACGAAACAAAAGTCGAAGTTAAGCTAATCCTTGGAAAGTTGCATTGTAGAGAGATAGAAAGTTGAATTGTAGAGGCAGGCACAAGCGACATTTTCAAAGCATCGTCCACGTAATCTAGAACAGCGCAACACTCGATAAGAAACAGATCGTGTGTAATCCTCACGATGTAACGAAAATTTCGACGACGAAGTTGACGTTCTTGATCGCATTAAATGAAACGAGGCAGTTAATGATAAGCAACGGATGCTTCGAAGGGATAGACAGACAGGCAGACTAGAAGGCAGGAAAGCTAGCGTGAATTGAAAACCTTTCGAAATCATTTGCACTTATACTGAATGCCATAGCCTTAATCCGCACTTACGCACTGTTTCATTTTGCTAAGGATGCATAGGCATGTGCATAGATAGACATCAATGTTTGCATACTAGTTTATGGTCGATAGTATTTTTTTTTTTAAGGTTTAAGTGAGTTTTTCGCACTTAATTTGTTAAGTGGGTCAATTTCAACAATGCACATACGAAGTACTTATCTAAACATAACACTTGCATCCCTATAGCCGGCGAATGGAAAACACTGCCCATTCACTCTTCATATGATTGCTATCAGCATCAATGTATACACTACGGCCACCACCACCACCACCACCACCGGTACTGGAGCATTATATATTCCTAAACACTGCAGCTGCTTTAACCAGCATTTTATCTGATTACATGTGTGCTCGTGGAAGTGTGTTATGCTTTATGTTGTTTGCAAACTGAAAATCAAAATGTCCGATACTTAATATTAAATCAGTAGAGAATTTAATAAAAGTTTTTATAAAGTTTTTTTCATACGCACTCGCAGAGAGGAGGGAGCTGCAAGCACAGCATATTTGTTCAACTACAACGAACATACATATATTAAATGTAATGAACAGATATACGCAAAAACATATACATTGCAAGTTGAGTGAAGATTATGTGAAATCCCTTTGAATATTTTGGTACCATAACATCGACACATCTCTGCATCCAATGAAAATTGCATATTATTCAATCGCATCATCACATCGCATCAACTAATGCCATGTGTGTGTGTGTAGCCGGCGAAACTATGTGATACATGCAATATGTGCGTGCATGCGTTTGTGTGTCGAAGCACGTTTATGTGCTAACCCGCATGTAGTCACACAGCCCTGTTGTGTGTACGTCCGAAATTATTACTAAAATCGATAATGGTGACGATTACGTTGCGATATTGATAACATTATTGCATTACCGTTACAGGCAAACATACTTCCACACGTATTTGTGTAGCCAAAGCTAACCATTAAACGCATCATACTGCACAACTCAATAATGCGGACTTAAGTTCGACATAAACCCCGTTCTCCATTCAATAATTATCTACGTATGTATTGGCTGTGTCTGCGTCCGTTTGCATTTTTCGCGATTTTAATGCTTTTTCGAAAAATACATTTTATCGAGATAAGATAACAAAGTTTTTTTTTGTATAGAAATTTCAGTTTAATTAATTTGCTTAAAAGCAATAGAAAAGTTGTTTTTCGTCGAATGCTGAATGCCTCTCGTGGCACTCGGTTTATCTCAAAGACATACAGAGAAAACCCCATCAACCATAGGAACCATCGACCGAACCTAAGGTTTATATGGTTTCGTGCTTTAACAAATTTGGGAAACTGGGTGACTGAAAATTACAATAAACGTGAACGAACCTTAATGTACGGAATTGAATTATTTACGTAATCGTTGATTTTGCACAATTTAGTATTTTGTTGAGATATTTGTTTTAATTGATTTTAAAAATTTTGCCAAATGTTTATCAAAACTAAACATTCATGAGGATAAACAGATGTATGCATATTAAGGCCAAACAAAGCTTCTTTGTTCATTTAGATCCTGTTTTCGGTATAATGTAAAATAATTTACGTATTAATTAATTAAACAGCTCAGTTATATTAATTCATTAAATGCATATGTGTTTTTACACTCCTGCTTACTCTATTGTAAATTTGCCGAAGACATGTCTTTGTTTGGATTAACTTCAAAAAGATCAAATCAAGGAAGGCATAGATAGAAGCAAGAGTAAACTTTCCATCACCCAACAACTCCAGCGCACATTAGTTGCTTATTCTATGATAATTTCAAATATTCACTTGTCCGTCCATCGTTCGGAATGCACTAAACGTGTGTACACAACCTTGCTTTCGCCGCTCGTTTTCCGATAGTCGAGACTTCTTCTTTGTTGTAAAAGACTGGCTAAATATTTACTTACTATTCATAATATATATACAATCGCTACAAATCGGAATACTTCCGACACTTTTTTAAAATAATATGAATTCCGTGCGACAAGA
Source organism: Glossina morsitans morsitans (assembly GCA_001077435.1). NCBI lineage: Eukaryota > Metazoa > Arthropoda > Insecta > Diptera > Glossinidae > Glossina > Glossina morsitans. Next base: position 1,647 of record CCAG010004731.1, on the reverse strand, counting down.
ACAACTGATCTTTTCAGGGCTATCCCGAAAATGCCTACTACTTGTATATCGTGATAAGAATGGACCCACTTGTCGAATGAGTCTTACCTTGAAATTGATGTTAATTAGAGGGCTGTACGAGACGTCCCTGATTAGAAGAGAAACATTCGCTGAACAGATTTTGCTATATGATCATGATATCATGATTTTTGCAATTGCATCAATTATTGTTGCAAGTCACTACTTTAGTTGATGGTTTCCATTCTTCCACCTTGATGGATTTGGGCTACGTAAAGCATCGTAGCTACATCCTTTGTGTTACGTAGGAAAAGTAAAAAAGTTAGATTCTCAAATGAAGAGTCACAGTGTTATTCAGAAGCCAGTAGTGCTTCTTACGCTCCCTGTCACCCCTCGGCGGGGTGAAATTCACATACCAGATATTGGGTTTGCAGAGGATGACACGTAGAAATTCCATTAACGCTCTTTATATTTCTTGCGCATATCCTTCTATGTAAATGTTTGTATTTTCTTTAAAGTTACGGGTTATGGAAAACAACATTAAATTGTATTTCTTTTTTTATTTGTTTCATAGAGATTCGAGAACCAAGCAAACTGATGCGTCAACATTATCATCTCTAGTATGAGTCAGTGCTGTTAACTCTTCCATTAAGTTACGATCTGCATGTAAGTATATGAGTCTTTAATCAATCTAATTAATTAAATTAAATTCGCTGTGCTGGTGCAGTTGTTTACTCCTTTTTACTAATTAACAACAAAACACAAGCAAGACATAGGCAGCTAGTCAGCTAGTCAGCTAGTCAGCAATGAACCAATGAAACGAACAATATCCCAAAATGATTCAGAAACTTCTACTTTACGCAAATATTCTTCGTGTTGACCTAACAACAAAACAGTTTGGAAATGATGAAGTGAATCCTAATAAAATAAAACAAGAAAAGCCCCGAGCAGCCTGGTTTCATTAGCGCTGTTTAAATAAAATAAAATTTAATTTCAACCGCAATAATGTTCGTTACATGTTTGGCTTTCATTGAGCACTACGCACACACACGCGGACATACTTTGAGGTGTAAATCAATGCATCTTTACGAACTGCGGGACTGCGTGCGTGTTGCATTTTTGTCACACAACCTTGCGACGAAGCATATCAATGAAAATAATTCAGATTGAAATTTTAAGTTTTCCCTGCACACACGAGCACACATCACACTCGGGAATGAGTAAAGAATTTCGAGCAAAGTTGTATTGTGTTATGTTATTATATATTGTATTGCTGCCAAAATAGAGAAATATTTGCACTTCAGAATCTAATTACAGAAGACTCGTGTGTTCAGTTATGCGAGTTATTGTTATTGTTATAAGCCTTCATTACACGGATACATTTCTGAATATGATAGAAAATACTTTCTTGCGTATGCACACATGCATGTTTCTACATGCATACATGTATTTGCAACCAATTACTGATATGTTATTATATTATATAGCATTTACATGCATACATACAAACTCATTCATTCGTTCATGCCTTATGGAGAATTCGAGTATTGAAATATTGATTACATAGCATTGCATAATTTTCGATGAAATAATTCATAAAACAGCATTTTTCAATCTCTCTCTCTCTCTCTCTCTCTCTCTCTCTCTCTC
>CCAG010004730.1:0-18930 GCA_001077435.1 Glossina morsitans morsitans | reverse complement strand
ATATATATATATATACATGTATTTATGTCGGATATTATTCATTTGAAAATTGGATGTATATGTGTGCGTTAAAAAGTATTCAATCATTACTCATCAAGACGTTGCGTAATCTCTGATAGACTTTTTATAGAGGAGTAATATTATCGATATGATATGCACGTCCTTTGAATGAGCCCTATATATAAATGCATTGAGTATTTGTTGCATAACCGAACAACAAAACCTGAAAGACTGAAATTAATTTCACTAAAATCAATTTACGTCAATAGAGAGAAAATCAATCCTATTTAGTTTATTACATTCAATCAACAAATTGAATAGAGAAATTTAAAAAAATTATCAGCCCGCAAATTCTATACGCATCCGTCGTCCCCATCCATATAAGTATGCGTAAATATAAATTAAATCATTTTTCTCCAAAAATTCAAATTTTTATTATTTAACTTTTCCTGATAATATGCTGATAATATTTCAATAGCAAAATTTGTTTTGACTTCATTTTCTTTTGCCATACCATCGTACCATAAATTGAAGTGAAGTGGCAGCAAATTTATACCTCGACAGAGAATGTTCGTAAATTACACAAATTTTCGATTATTATTAATTTATGAAACTATTAAACGAATTCTATTCATTACATACAATCAATTGCTATTGGAAAAAATTTGAACAAAAATTTTGCAATTAAAACTTTAGGATGCAAAAATTGCACACATTCCAAAATTCCAAAATTGATTACATATTAAGCAAGTAATGAAATTTTCAATATCAACTCGTGTCCAAGAACTTGCTATGCTTTTGTCGAATTCGAAGCTCGTGTGTGTTATGTGTGTTATAGACACATTCACCAGCCGTACGGACCGAGTTGGAGGGACGGACAGACGGACTAGCTTAGATCGATGCCGGACTTAATATTAATCAAAAAGATTGCTTCTTTCCAAGTGCTTGCAAAGCAATTCACAAAGTGAATACAGCTCCAAGCGCTCGGTTGTTGACATGTCAACGCAGATATATGACTTTTCGAAAAGCAAAGAACATTTAAGAAAATCCACAATGGCTCCAATCAATTTTGCCTGAAATCGAATTCCGGATGGATGTTTGTTTGTTATTAGGCCTTTATAAGAAAGAATTATTAGTGCGCATTTAAGTCCTTGCAGCATGTATTTTCGGTCTGATATTGCTAATGGCAAAAATATCTTACGACTTCTCTACAGGTTAAGATGATACTTACAGTTCAAACCAAAGAAGACGGATTTGCTTTTTTGAATGAACCCAGAGCTTTGTGTGACAAGAGACATCGATAGCTTCTTCTAAGCTACAAGTATTTACGTTATTAAATGCTGTAAGTCAGTAAGTCCCGCGATCAGTTCGTGTATACCATCGAGATCTATTGCTGTGACAAGCAAATTTCAGGCTCAATAGACTGCGGCCATCAACGCCACTAATTTAAGTCGTGTAGGCCAGTAAAACTTGCACACTGGAAATCATAAAACAGGTATTATCTTAAAGTGATCACAAACCGATTACATTTTTTTAGGAGTGGCGAAAAGCCTTCGCGTCCATATTGCAAAAAAAATCTACTCAACTACTACTTTAGCGAGGAGGCATTAAATTGCATCTACTAGTAGTGTAAACGCAAATACGCAATAGATTTCGTATACCATTCGTTCTTGATCGGCATATTCTTTTCGGAGAAGAAGACTACTCTTGCCGGGGATTTATACTACCTAAACATATACTTGTGTAAATGTTCGCTAATAGTAAAGAACTTTGAAGTGTATGAGGTTCATGAGGTGTATGATATATAGTCAAAACAATCTTTAGGATTCCCTGTTATTATGAGCACATCCATACTTCCTAACACTTAGTCATTTAGGTCGACTTTAAGGAAAAAGCTTCAACTATTTTATTAAATCTTCGTTCGAGTCTAATTGCATAAGCACATGTAGATTTCAAACGCACTCGGAGAACATGTGGATATGAATTATTGTGCAAACAAAATGCAAATTTCATGGAGCCACTATTAAGAACTGGGTATTACAAGTGCTAAATGATGTTGACATAAAGTCAATAACTCTCTCTCTACCGACACATGCATACTTGCATACGTGCATACGTGCATACGTGCATACGTGCATACAAAAAAGACAGAGCCAAACAGAATCTCCAATTCTAGTGGCATGTGTACACATATTGACACCAAATTTAGCAAAGGAAAAGCTAAGACACATCCACAAGTTCCAATGCTAAGAAAATCAAACCAAAAAATTCCAAAAAATCCGCATGTAGGTGCGCACGGCACATACGGTGCATATACGAACCCTTGCTTATGTTATATTTATGTACATGCAATAGGGTGTACGGTTGTTTATCTAATTTTGTAAATTTGCCAACTGCTTACTTACACATTTATTGAACAAAAGGGAAATAACGGTTTGTGTAAATACGAAAATAAAATAAATTCTTAGACATTTTTCAAATAAATTTATTCGGAAGAAAAATACTTAGGAGGAGGAGAAGGAGGAGTAAGATAAATTCACATCACTAGTTATCCACTTAAGAAAAGTGCGCGCAGTTATTTGCAGACCTGTTTTTAAGGTTTAACGTAGCAGAAGTAGCCACGCCGTGCACTCATATCCATACCACACACACATTGGCACATAACTTAGTAGTTCAGTAGTAGAGTGAAAACTTATTGAATTGCAAATTGGGCTAGAAAAACGTATAAAAATTAAGCACAATTTCATGTAAATATATTACACATACAAGCACGCATTCATCTGGCTAACCAGCTGCTGTTTATATTACAATAACTTCTCGAAGTGTGAAAAAGTTTTACGCATTCGTTAAATTGTACAGCAACCAACGGTAACACTTTGCTAACCTTTTTCTCCATCCCCCCCCTCATTCTATTGCTTCGACCAATCAATCCATCAAACTTGTTTATATTATTTTAAGCTCGAATTCGTTTTCTTTCGCGTAACGCTTTTTAGGCAAAAGAACTTGAATTTCTAAACAAAACTGGGTGAAGGATTTCACTCATTCAACCACAACTTTTAATTTGTACACAGGTGATAATCGGTAGACGAAGGGAAAATAACATATAGGTCAATAATTGCCGGGACTGACACGTAGAAGTCGTCTCTGACCAAAAGACTGCATTTTCAAGCAACGCCTGCTTAACGTTCCTGACGTTACTGTTACGTGTTTGTCAGTTACGAGGATTTTTATGACGCTTTTTCCGTCATTTTCAAAATAACGAAAAATTCCGAATTTCATGGTTGGTCTAACCCTTGCTTTCTGACGGGACAAAACTCCGATCAAATTCAACATCGGCTTAAAAAGCGTTATGTCGACTATTCTCCGTCGAAAACACAAATCTTTCGACAGTTTGCTGATTTTAAAAGGGGTCATAGGAACAACGACGGTGCTGAGTCAGGAGGCAGTCACACCAGCAAACACCAAGGGAATCGCAAGAACTATTTTCGATAATTGAAACTTTCCAAAGGGAAGTTGCAAGAGATCAGAGAGTTAAGATTAAATAAATTGGGATTATAGGGATACGAAAGGACTGTTTGTTCGTTATTTTGCTTGTGATAACTTGAGCATGAGGCTTTCTTGCAGTGCAATAACAACATCAATGTTCGAATTGATGGAAAAATTGCTTGAATTAAGGCGCGAGTTGTGAAATTGATTTCGTGAGAATATCTTTTAAAGTAGATTCCCACGGAACCTATTATAGAAAAATGCGGTGACATTGTGAGGTCAAATATTGAGAATAACTGACCAGACGCAAGACGATTAACGACGAAAATGCAATTGAATCTTCCCAGTGGCAGTCTCAATAAAGAAATTTCGTTATGAATGCTACGCGAATACACTGTAAAGTCAAGCATTATAAGATCGAAGCACATGCTGAGTGCGAAATCAAACCACGATGAAACTGTTAAAACAAAATTAGCTCTCAAACCATAAAAGAGTATCTATAGCTCTGCATATGTGTGCTTTGTACACACGCTCCGAAAAGAAGGGGCAATAAAATAGCAGAGCACAAATGTTTAGCAAATTGGGACGTCAGTCTTCCGAAGGCGCAAAGCGATTCAGGCCATTATCGTTCTTGATTGATCCAGACGCGCCAAAGCAATCTATCGTGTATCACTGCTTCCCATAGCTCAAGTTACGTAAAGCTTAGAAAATGTTGAATGTAAAGGAAATAAAAAAACTGTACTGCTTAGTCTGCTATTTTAAATAACATCCGCAAGACTATATACAGTACACAGTATACAGTATACGTGTACAGGTTTCGATAAACGTACATTATGCATGCATTTTCGATTTAACCACATTTTAATTCCGTTGCCAATTAATCTTTCAATGAGAGCTTTGGCTACTCAATGGATTCCAATTTAATATTATACAATGTATGTGAGTAGTAGTGTGGGATTAAAGCTTTAACTTCCATATGAATATGCATACGAGTACCGACTTAGCAATTATTTATAGCAACCTTCAATACGTTTGAATGGAAGGATGTTTTGAAAAGTCTGCAGAGCTCATGCATACTCTCGCATTAACGTGTGTTAACGCCTTAACAAGTTAACCGCAAATTTATTTCGGATATGTGTGAAGCAGCAGTGAAGGAACGAATGACGGAAAAGAAATTAAAAGGATTTCTTTTTTAATTAAATTCATTAATGAGTTATTTTACTCTGTGCTGGCAGAGATCAAAGCCCATGCAAACTGAGATAAATAGAGAGAGAGAGAGAGCGGATTTAATTTCACAAAATAGTTTGTGTGAATAAGTGAAATTTTAAGAAATTAAATTTTCTTGAAGAACGTGTCTATTTTAGTAGTTATCCGTAGTTCGACAAGTAAAACCTCGTAAACTGCATTGACTATTAGGTGGAAATTCTTATGTAAAGAAGAGGGGGAGAGACGGAACTCTTAGCTCACGAGATCGGATATATTTTCAGATTGTATTTGTAAAAACCAGTATGTGTAGTATACGCAGGGAGACTTTTGTGGACAATCGTATAATTGGAATGAAAAGACTCGCCTGCATGAAGATTAAAAGATTCGTTGAAGAATTTAAGTCTATGAAGTAAGTCAGTGGACTGACTGTTGCCAAGTTGCCTAATTCAAGTTATGGCGTTATTCCTACCGCTAGCTAAATCCTTCAAACACTACTGAACGCTTTTACCGACTCAATTGAAATCATAGAAAGTTGACGAAAATCAGTTGCAAACCGTCCACGGTTAGAAAAGAACCAATGGTGTCGTGATATGGTATCATTCTATTATGCAAAGAACCAATGGTGTCGTGATATGGTATCATTCTATTATGCAAAGGTCGACTTAACAGTGAGCCAAGGGTTATGTTTTCCCAAAGATAATTGAAAACGGCTAAATGAACCGATTTTCAAATCCATATTGCTAGAGTGTGCAATTTCCGTCATCTGACATCCAGCGGTAATAGTTGCTACCGTAATGAGTCTTTGAGAGCGAAAGCATTGTTGTATGCAATTACTGAACTTTGCAGTAGACGTCTGCATATGCGCACAAGCATGGGTTAACGAATTAGTAATTTTTTAACATGGGACTAGATGGCCAAATCGACTTGGAGTTATGTTCCCTTGTTCATCGCAGCGTTGCCTGCTTCCGTCCTTCTGTATTTCGATCTAGAACATGCAACTCCGCCATTTGTACTTTTTTCGTTCGATTTTCTGCCTAGTTTTTTAAATTCTTACTAGAATATGATTTTCAAACAGCAACTGGGTAAGCTTTCAGCACGTAACCGTAATTTTCAGGAGGCAGATCGTCCTTTGAAACACCCGTTGAAGGGTATGTAAGCGCCTAACAACAGCATGCCATATACGTTCGGTATAAAAGCAAATATTGAATACGCACACAAAAAGGGGGAGGTTTTTGAGTTAACGTTTCTAATTAAAAGATGTTATGAGAAATATGTGACAATTCTCTCCAACAAAAATAGATCCAAATTTTAGCTAACTAAGCACATATGTCGAGTTTGTGTAAAGATGGCTTACATAATTCATTTAAATTTTAATTTTTTTTTTCGCGTTTCGATTCACGAATTCGTTTACAATACTCACACGTCAAACTCGCACGTCGCATGTATAGACATTAGGAGTATTTTTACACGTATCTCGGAGCCACATTTTACAATTATTCGTGCGGCACGTTAAATGTTGTATGAAGAGAAGGGAAAAACGAATAAAAGCAAAATGATTTGCAATATTTGCTTAACTGGCATGTTTTGCTGTTTTGCACTTTTGCAGTTCTCCAGTTCTGCTGTTCTGGTGTGTGCTCAAAACAAGCCAACTCCATAAAGAAATCCATTCAAACAAATATTAATCGGGATTGGTTGTTAGTCAAAAATATCTAACAAACCTAATATATATATATATATATATTGTAAACATGTTTCTATCATTGCTTCTCTTTATTGTTTATTTTTACATTTTTGTTTCTGATATAACGAAAATCGTAGGTAAACTGCTGTCGTATGCATATTAACCTGTTTTAGTAGAACCGGAAAGACACATAGAATACAGAAACACAGAAAAAAAGGTACATTTTAATTTGAAGTAGTATATCTTTTTCGGGTTGTCACTATGTCAACGATGGATGACGGCAAAAACATTAAATTCCATACATGTGCACGTATGTGACCATCATTTCACGGGAATTATTTTTACATACCACACAAAAAGTATATCAAAAATAAAAAATATTTGCAACGCTTAAAAGTATGCAACGGAGATTCCCTTATGGGATCTTACATTTCTTGTTAGTTAGTAAATAGCGGAATTCCTCTGTTTTTATCTTTCCGTCAGTTGAAATCGCAGAAAACACTGTTTACCCCCTCGTCACGATACTCGTTCGTATAACAGATCAATAAATCTGGATTCGCCAAAGTTAGCACAAGCGAATAAAACGCGAATCACTTTCCAATTTCTCTTATAATATTTCCAGAAAATTTGACATCCTTCACAGCTTTCACAACTTTTCTGTTTCAGTTTTTTGTTAACAAAACCATCCCATCCCAAGTCTAGAAAGTAATTAAATCAAAAGCAGGACTTCCACGTAATATTAAAAAAAGGTCAGACATAAATAAAACGGATTACGTAGATAAAGTTTGTAGTTTGTGTAATTATCTGCGAGTTGTCGCCAAACTAACTTCAAGTACTTAGCATACAAATAATACGAAGTGTTTTCCTTTTGTTTTTACACCCATCACAGCAGGATGTGAGAATATTCGCGATGTCAGAACGTTTGCAAGGTCACGAAGTATACACATTCTCGATCAATATCAAATGCTGTATCGATCTGTACCGATGTTCGTCTGTACGCGCATCCACCGGTCTGCCATGTTATATTTGTAACCATTCTCCCAGTCGCAAAAACTAGGATATCGGTTTCATGAATTGAAAAGTCTTGCACGTAGGTTTGGAATAAGAGTGGTCCATTTCTCCCAACGTCACTTCCACAGCATGAGAATGCACTTTTCTAGAAGGCAAGAAGAGCCTTTGGCCTATTGTTTGTAACTCACTGCCATCTGTGGAAATTGGCAAGCACGTCTCTAAATTCCCACGAAAACAAGGAAAGGCCGTCCTCGCTGCTCCACTATTGCGGAGTATAACAATTCCATTTTTATGTTCTTGAGTCTTTTTAAGATACAGGTCGTGTAGGTACAAGAGATTCGACTACAGTTGCACATAATTGTCTTACTTGTTTTTTACTGTTTTTCACATGTAGGTTTTCTAATATTTTACTTCTTTTTTTTTATTATTTTTCACAAAAGCGTTTGTAAACCACAAATGTGTTATTCTAGAAAGTTGTATGTATACGCACCACTGCTTATCTCAGATACCCGCTACCTATAGGACTCGATATGTAGCCTACCAAATACAACATTTAACGCGTACACTGGCAATACCGACCAGAACTGAATTGCCAAGAGCTTAGTCAAGTTTACAAAAATTAAGCAAACAAACAAATATGGAAAATAAAGAAATAGGGGGCAGATAAGGCTGCAATGATTTTGGTCTAAAGAGCGTATATAAAATGCTTTAGATAGTCGATCAGACGTTATTTTCAAATGATACTATTATTGTCCGACCATAAGCTTCTAAAGCGGCGAGTTGCTAACCATGCCATTTCGTGTGTATGCGAATACAAATGTGTATACAAATATGTATATTTCTATCCCAATTGGAAAAAGCGTTCCAAGCGCTCGATAATATTACATGTCCTAAATTCGCTAACGTAGGTGCAACGAGGCAATAAAACGAAACTCACTTAAGGATCGTATATACATGCGATCGACACCACCTCTAACACGAAAATCCAAGAGGAAATAATATTGACTATGCCTGCATGCATGCATTCATAAACAATAATGAAGTTAAATATAAAGCATTTTTAAATTGAGAGCCTTCTCCCAAGGCACGTCTGTAATTAACGACTGTGAACAAAAGAAATCAATTTACTATAGCGAGAATTTTATATAATAGCGAAAAAATTCAATTAGAAACTTTAAACAGAATAAAATGAAGAGTTTGTGAAAGAAAAAATTTAACGAATGAAGGAACAGCACAAAACAAACTAAATAAGAAGCAGAGGTGTAGCGTTAAACCGAATCTTGAATACCCAGCGGTCGAGGTCAATATGTGACTTATGTTAGATGCAGCCGGTTGTTACTGTTGTCTCGTCAAAAACTCTCTTTAGAAAACTATGCTGCTAAGGTCAGGTACTGGCGAACGGAGTAAAATCGTCGTTACTTTAATATTTTGATATATGTTAGGGGTAATTGGGAACATTTTCCTTCATAGTTTCAGCCCTTTTTTGAATTCTTTCATTAAAGCATTGGCAACGCGAAATTTTATCAAAATTTGTTTGCAATTAATTTTGTTGTACATCAGTGAATCGAATATGTTCGCTTAATACGTTCGTCCTTCGACTCCCCTTCCCTCTTCTCGTTTCCTCTCGCTCTTATCTCATCACCGTCTGTTCTTTCCTTTGCTCTCGTTTTTCTCTCTCTCTCTCTCTCCCACTGCCTTCTGCACTGTCCGTCCTTCTCTCTGACTAAATAAAAACGGTGAAAATGCCTTTTTACCAGATCCAACGAGTTACTCGCAACTTTGCATAGGTTTGCATTTGTAAGCGCTTGTTTTCTCTCTCGCGTCTCTTTCTCTGCTGTAGCGTTTGTGGGTGTGTATGTGGGCTGGTCGATGAGCTGCTCTCAAACGTTTCTTCTTCGCTTGGAAAACTTTAATAGCCGAGGAGAAAAAGTCGGCATCGAAGCCACTCGGAATCACACGTTATTTTTATCGTCTCTTTGATAAACACGTCCAAGTATTGCAAATGTTGCAATAAAATTAATATATCGCCTTCTCCACTCAGGCGTATGAAAATATAATAGAAAACAGAAAAAAAAATAATTTTTTTAACAGAATTTTCTCATAGAAATGTGTTTAAAAAAAAATTTGCAACATTCAGAGCCGCAAAGAGGAGCGCATGAAAATGAAAGGGAATGTAGCCGCAGTTTTAATCCAATTTGCAAATAGCATAACGGACGCATATGTGTGAGTGCGCCCGAGTATTCAGGGTAAGGAAAAGATTGACAAGGTTTTCATATAATTTTTTTTTAAGGGTTTTTAACGAATATTTTTCCCGTTTTCTTTTTCTTTTTTTCTTTTTTTTTTTTTTTTTTTTTTTTTAGTTAGAGTATCAAAAGCCAACAATAATAAATGCCAAGCCAAGCATTTACTAACGTATAAATTTGTTTGAATACACATTTGCACATATGTTACCCTATATGATTTCGCTACTCCGTGGGTATGGTTATGAAAAGGTCACAATGCCTATAAAAATTTGAAAGTACATACAAAGGTTTTGAAAAATGAGCAAAGAAGGGCAGAAATGAATAATAGTTTAAAGTGAAATCAGATTCGAAATTCTATAAAAAAAAAAAAAAAAAAAAGTAAAAGAGAAGAAAAAAACCGAAAAAACATATGTTCTAAATCATTCATTTGCGTCGTAGCGGTTCAACAGTCGGTTTGTTTTTTTTCTTTTTGCCCCGATAGCCAACGATTTATATGACAATTTCAAACTTTTCAAAAGCACATTTCCACGCGCACAGTTGGCAAGGGTCCTGATAAAAAAAAAAGGCGACAAATAAAAAGTATTCTCTATTTTCGAATAACCAAAAAAAAGAAGAAAAAAATCATTGCAAAAATGTTAAATCTTCGTATGCTCTGCACGGTTGAAATAGTGACGCACTTGTGAACAAGCGTATGCGAGTAGAAAAAGTAGATTTCATCAAAACTGCAAAGTGTTACAATGTAATGGAAAATAACAGAGTTAGAAAAAGGAAAAGCAGCTTTTTTATTTATTGATCACCGCGTCCCGTCCATTCAAGTGCAACTAAATGCAACCATCATTTCGTTTGTAACATTTATAAAAATGTATACAAATTTATTGGTATACGCTATGCTTTATATAGGTTTCTGTCTTTCCATCCAAATGCTCGTAATTTATCTAGAAACGAGCACCGTCCCCGAAAAGTAGTCTGCTCCAACTCTTCCACAAGCATATATTTCAAATCACCCACAATTTACAAATAAATTAATTTCAATTAAAAGATATACTGAAACTTGTAATTAAGTAATTCTATGCATGTCTGTGTGTCATTGTTATAGCTTATGTGCATCAGTTTTCATATCAAATAAAAAAAAATATATTCAATTTTCCCATTTTCCCCTATTGTTCTCTTCTCTCTGTATTTTAATTATCTCAGACTTGGTTTTATTGTAACGTTATTTAATTAAAGTTTTGAATATCTCAGCAAAGGCAAAACATTCATACAGGCATCCGATTACAGTACAAGTACATGAACGAGCCGTAGAATGGATATGAGCAATCTGCTGTGCGAAAGCCGATACCAATTGAATTGCTTATAGCGAACGCTGTTGAAACTGCAGAACTGAGAAAATTACCATGCAGTGCAGTGCAGTGCAGTGGTTTAAATGCCTTCTCTCTACTCAGATGTACTGAGTGCAGGTTTAAATGCCTTCTCTCTACTCATATGTACTCAGATGTAACATCTTACATGCTTTATAGGACGGCCTTAAAAAGTAACAAGCGTTTACTTCATGTGAGGATAGAATAATTGGGCGGAGGGACGGCGGGGAACTCTGAAAATAAAAGACGGCGCCTTCGTCCTTTTCCAAGCAAATATTTCAAAATTGCCATGCGTTTTGCCAGCTTCACTTAACTAACTTATCGTATGATTGCGTGTTTCTAAGTTTGGTTTCCGTCTCAATCCGTCTTTTGATTTTCTGTCCCAATTTGTACTACTGTCGAACTGCATCCAACGACAAAGGACTGAGCAAAGCCACATAGGCACGACTGAAGCCTTGGACTGCATGCATAACCGGACTCGATCCTCGTCCTTCTTGGCGATTCTGCTCGCCCTTCTAAATACTTTCTTTCAATTCTTTTCTTTCTTGACAAGCAAAGAAATGCGACTGTCCGCTTAATTTATTTTCTATTCAAATGTTCACTGCGGCCGCTTAGTATAAATGAAAGTGAAAATTAACACGCCCACAATTCGCCAACAAATTGAATAATCTTCGCTCGCTCTTCGCAGCTGGGCATCAAATGTCTGCTGCAGGCCAAAAATAACTTTCAGTTATCCCTGTACTCGTCTGCTTATCTATAGACGAACACACACATACTTATTTACATAAAACCTCATGTATACATTTAAATATGCAGCAGCTGTTTATAACAATTATCTGTAATTGCAAAGGGATTTACGGCACATAGTCAACCAGTCAACGAACCAATCATTAAAACATATACCATTTTTCCTATTATTGTCAGTCAAATAAATAATCTTTCAATATGCATGTGCGTCTGTTTACTTCGCGCCCGCACGCACACACACACACATATGTTCATTATGACGCTCTATTGTATTTGCTGTTCACACACACACATCATAACACACCTATGCAAATTTACAACATTCACACAAGTTGTCGATCAATTGTTTGCAAAATGAGAAAATTGAAATTGTTTTGCAATCGCGCTAGCACCGGTGCAGTATTTATTTAGAGCTAATATGTGTGCAATTTGTCGCAAAATATATTATCGCCGTAGACAGACATTCGGTTATTGTTTATCGAGGCAAATAAGAAGCGATGTTCACATTAGTTTAGCACAAATTCCGAATACGCATCCTCCGGCCTCAACCAAGTATTTATTAATTGCAGTAATACCACGACAAAAAGAAGATGGCGCTGTAGACCGGCACAAATAGACAAGTCGACTTGAATTGTGTAGCGTTGAATTGGGCGTAAGCATACCGCTTATCATTCGCGCTGTAACGCAATCCCGTTCAACAGTGAGTATAGAGTATAGAGTTTTCCAGAGCGCACACGATTATCTAATATTTCTTTAATCGTTGCCTTTTTTTCCTATGTTGCATGAGTGTTGTGTGGGGATGCCTTTCATAGCAATTGCGTTTACAGTTGACATACTTGTGAACCGCATTTAAGGGTTTAAAAGTATATTATTTTTTTTTTTTTTTTTTTACTGCTCTCTCAAACGCCTCAAATGGTCAAGTGTCTGTTTACCACTTAGTTTCACTGAAAATGTTTAGTAAATGTTTAGAAAGTGCTTGAAATGCGGATTGGATTGCAAACATTTAAACTGCCCCCGCTTTCAGATTTCTACTTTAATATCTTAACCGTTTATTCGCCTTGTTTTATTTTCACAAGAACACATATACGCGCTCACATTCTCCTTGAAATATGCTTTCTGCTTTATAGTCGACCGTACCGCCGATTGTCAAGCGTGACTAAACAATACACATGAGAGATCCCGATGGTGAAATATGAATAAATTTTAAATGCGCAAATTTCGATCGAAATTGATTTAATCAAATTTGCGCGTCTGTCCGTATGTCCGCATAAACACTGAACAAGGGGAACATAAATATTTCGTAACATTTCGAGCGAATGGTTAGGGTAAGCGTCAATATGCATATTAGCAGACATGCCCAATAGATCACTCAATCAATTATCCATGCTTCCACAATTCTCGGAAGACTGTGAAGAAGTTACAAATTGACGCGAGATGATCGTCGTGAGTGCTCAAGATTCGATTCGAATCAGAAATCACTTTTTTATTCCCTTTTTTTAGAATTTTAATGCTATTTATTTGTCGGTGGTTTCATTAGTTCTCAAGCATTACGGAATAAAAGCGAAAGAAAGCAACTAAACCTTGAACGTTGAAAAAGGAAGAATAATAAAAAATTGCCACTTTATGGTAAGCGAATGGGTTTTACAGTTTACACACTGTAGCACACGGCTATATAGTGTACACACACACACACAAACATGTATATTCTTTATTTATATATATATATCTATATAAAGAATATACTTACATATATATATATATATATATATATATACATAAAGAATATACATACGTTCATATACCGCATTTCATACGCTCACAGAAACGCGATTGCTATTCTTGTTTACCCATATACGTACATCGGAGCATTTTTTCATTTCTTTTTCAAAATCTCGTTTTTTTTCTACGCCGTCATCAACGCCAGCACACTTTTCGATTTAATGGTTAATAGTTCTTTTGTTAAAAGTCAATGAATATTTCTCTTCTTCTTTTTCTCCTCTGGATACATTCGTGTGAATGTTTGCGTTATAAATGGTTACGTACACATGCACATTTATTTATTTATTTTTGGTTTTCCCTTTTCTTTCCTTTTTTCCTGCTTCAAAACTTCACATTGTTAAAAGTATTTTATGGTTTCAATGTCTCGCATTCGCTCACAGAAACATTCATTATTATGAGTGTTGCTCGTTTCGTCCTCTTAACTAGAAACACTTTACGAAATTGATGCATATTCACACACACACTTTTATACATATATATATATATATATATGCAAACACACACATTCACGTGTAAGTTGTCCACATAAACTTTTGTGGATTATCTGATTTGCTCCGATCCATAATATTGTGATTATTTAAACTGAAAAGAGAGGAAAAAACATTTAAAGAGAAATTTATTTTTTTTATATTCACAACTTTCGTCTCTTTTCACCCATCAATTACGCCATAAGGAGACTTAATGGGTTTTCAAATAGATGGTACATTGCCGCACTAGGAAGGAGAAATGCATCTATTTGGTGAGTACGGATATGATGTCTGTTCCCTTTAAAAACATTATTGGGTTTTTATCTCGAACAACACCAGTCTCAGAATCAAATTTGCGGTGCAAAGCCTTAAACATTCGAAATTAAAGATACCTTTGATTGTGTTAGAAGGGCGATAGGAGGAGCGGGCGGGACTCGCAACTTCACTCTCCGATTCTAGCTTTATGTACTTATAGACGCTTTCTATACTTAATTCTCGACATCGTTTTCCTTCGAAAGAAATATTTTGATGAATTTTTTCTTGGAAAACTACAAATACTACAACATGCAACAGTGCATGCACACGCCTATGCAATAAAATAATAAGGCGAGACTTGTATACATTTGCGAGACAATATTCATAAATTGATGCAGTAACGAATGCCGGGAAAATATATGAACACATATCCATATCCATATACAATGTATTGAACGAAGATTCCCCCGGCACTCCGCGACATGAATTCATAAATTGTACAAAAAGCAAGAATCTATAAATCCTTGAAATACTTGCGGCCTATCTCTTATCAATAGCATCGCGAACACCAGCTTTACCAACCGATGGCCTCATGCCGACACCGTCCTCTGCCGCAAATTGAATAGTCAACAATGCTGACATCCAATACGAACACAGCCAACAAAGCTAACGATAATAATGATAACAGCATTTTTCATGTTTGAAAATTTATCTCGCGAAAACATACGAAACGCATACAATCACATCAAATAGTCTAAAATGTGTCGAGCCTGTGCAACAGTGGATACAGTATACAATTGCTTAGTTGCAAATGCAAGTCCGAGATTGCCAAAGGCTTAAAACTTTTTTGATTTGATGTTATTTGATGTATCACATAGAGCCTCCCTCCGCAACCCAAAGTATTGTCAGACTACTACATGCAAATACCGTGAATGCTTCACTACGAACGTTTATTGAGAAAAGAAGAGAAAATTGCTGCAAATACTCGAAATATTTTGGATGTATTTGCCGTTTAGGCGCGTCTGGGTGCTTTGCGCCATCACGAACAGACTTACGCGGACCCCAGAGAGATTGTGTTTATTGTAATTTACACTTGAAGCAAAAAGCAAAGATTTTGCTGTCAATAGCAAGAAGAAGAAGAGCAGAAGACATCATTGCGGAAAAATTGTGTTAAACATTTGGATTGTTTGCGTGCATGCAAGGGCTGCCTAAGCGAAATCGAGCGAAATCAACATTTTATTGTCGTAAAAAATGTACATAGAAAATTAAACAACGGAACAAAAGGGAAAAACCCAAGTTTGCTGCACAAAAACAAGGCCACAGCATTGTCGGTAACATATGTAAATGCTAGTGAAACTTAAATTGGACTTTTTTTGCCACCAAAAAAAAAGACATCGTTGTAATCGATTCCGCCAAGAAGATTGAGTATAACTTTAACATTTTAAAAGTCAAAAGAAGGAAACGGGAAAATGTTTACCATCAACCCTCTCCAACAAAAACCTATCGATTGACTTGTCGACGTAACAAGTCCCACGAAGGATCGGAGAGAAACTTAAACATAAAATTGCGACCTACACCAACGCCAATAAAAACCAGCCATTACCTACCGCTTATAGAGCCTCGATAAAAAGCTGAATACTTTGGATATGTGGTTTCAATGTACGATTTAAAAATATCCACCGGATCAAATAGGGCAAGTCGACTAAGGTATGTCCCGCCGTTCATTTGTTTCTTCGTCGTTGTCACGCTTACAAATGTCAAGATATAAAACTGAAAGGTGATCCGTGTGCGCTTAGGCTAAGTGCGCGGAAGTTGAAAGTGGTTCGTGGCAAACATGTCCACTAAAATTACAAAATAGATTTACAGAATAGATAGGCTCTCTGTTGAGTGTATCTCACTGTGTCACTGCTTAGTATTGTAGTCGTAATAGCCTTAAAACAAACAAACGTGCAATGAACTCAGGCGTGAGATGAACGTGAGCGAAAAATGAAATTAATGAATGTTTAACCAAAAGCAATGTTCAACAACAACAATATTCACGTGGTGATTAATTTTCGTTTTAACCGTGTGTTAGTTTTGCTGAAGTTCGTTGTTGTTTCAACAGAAAGGGATTTGTGCCGTAATTTTCTAGGATAATGAACTTACTAGGACCAGGTTTTATTTTGCTGAGCTACGCTCCGCTGCCTCTGATTGCATTATGTTTGCCATTAAATATACGACTCGAGTTACTACAACCCTTACAGTTGCTGGAGGAGTACTTTTTAAGTCGTCTTGATGACTGTGATGAGTTCCTTCTTTGTTGCTTAATGGCTCTGTAAAATATTTCACATCTTCTTTGGCACTGTTTCCTTATGCTTCACAAACAGCTGGACAAAATTGGAACACTGCTCTGGCAATGGGTATAAAAAGTGGAAAGGAAGACCGCAAAGAAGAAAAAAAAAATGTACAAAAAAACTTGTCCTTTAGAAAGAAATTTCAAAGCACAAGTCACGTACAACCATACATTAATGCCAGGCTTGAAGAACTGAAAAAAGCAACTTTCAATCAAACTGTATTAAATAGCGATACATCTATAGATAAGCACGAAGGCAGAGAAGATGTGGTTTCATGAGCCAAATGCGTTAAAAGTGCAAGACATGTGTGGCAAGTTTACGATAAATTGATAGCAGCAAAGTTTTCAAGCACACAGTGAAAGTGAAGTAATTTGAACTTGACTTCAAAAAGTGTTCGATAAACTCTTCAGAAACCGATGACAGCAAGACAAAACATACGTTCGGCTTTGGATTTATTTTCTAATGTCCACAGGTATTGATGTCGTATCCATAATTTGAGTCAGTCAAGCAGACACTGCTAAAATAAGTCCTTTATTCAGTCTGATTAAAAATGTAAGTAAGTGACGATGATTAAGATGCTTCCCAAGTGTATTCCAATTCATTAGGACAAATTTTGAAAAGCTATCTTTTGTCCTGCACATACTATGAATAAAAAGGACCAAAATTACATTTGGAATGGACCGACCCTTCTAGCTACTAATACTTGTTTGCTTTTGTTAGGCAGATTTTCCATTTTGCATGACCCTCCTTTGAAAGATGTTGGCTCGTTCAGCTCACTACTTTTATGACACTAACAGACTCCCGTTATATCCCACGAATTTGACATTGATTCGAAAAGGAAAGTAAATATTTAAAGTAATTTTTTTGCAAATTTGGTCAATACTTTGGGCAGAAACTTTCCGCTCGTAAAGAAAAGCGAATTATTTTGCGAAAAGTTGGGCATTCGAGCTCCTCCCTTGGTTGAGACACTTTACGAGCAGAGTGCCAAAACGCACAAAAAGCATTTGCTTGACAGAGAACTGCGCCGCAACTGAACGCCCAATTTGCAGAAATGGTCCCCATTACGTGCCTTTATGTAAAGCTTTTGTCCGACCGTCACTGAGTTAAGCCTTCACGGCAGGAACATTCATAAAAGCATTCCTTTCGATGGCGAAACAGTTTAATAAAATTGTTAGCCGTTACACCACATTGTTCACCGTATACAGAACAACAGAATACTAATAAAAACGACTCAATATATTACACAAACCAAAAGAGTAAAAAGTTCTGCTTCAGCATCGGTGTAGTGTAAATGGTACATAGTTACTTTCAGATGCAGTTTAGAATGTTTAGAACAATTTGTGGCTTGCTTTTATGCGATTCTTTAAAGAATTTTTCATTCGCTTTCGATCGAATCGAAAGATATTTCCTACGCGTATACTATACGTCGTAGAGCAAAAGAAGTTCGAAGATTATAGAAATGCGCCGAAGGTAAACTTGAACATGCATTTAACATTAATTTCTCCCGAGACGTCTGAAAAAGCAGAAGAAAAAGAAGAAGAAGAAGAAGAAGATAATGAGAATTCCTTCTTATATGTTGTCGTTGACCGCAGCAATGATTGCGTTGCCATGTTGTAAAGAGTAAGCACTCTTTTGTGCTCCTCACCAACAGCTAATTAATTGCGGAGTGTGCAGAGGGTATTAAAAGAAATTAATAAAACATTTTCATTATTTTACTTCGGTTAATTATTTGCTAATACTGATGCACGAGCTCTGTATCTCTCTGTTATGCTCTCCGGGGATTCTTTGTCGTCGAATGCTTTCACGGTTGTGTTAAATAAACTGTCTGTCCCTGTACATCCCTGCTGCCATCCCTTACAGGCGATAAGTTTGATTTTCTTGCGTAACTACTGAATTAATAAGACTTGACTTTGTACAACTTTGCGTACAAACAAACGCATTCTTAGCTATTTGCCTTTCAACTGCTTATACGCTTAGTGGCCCGCCTATAACAACAATTAATAGCAAATGGATCACAAGGATTGTGGTTGTAGTTAATGGTTTCGATTAAAAATGCCATAGGATGAGCCAGCCAACGGCCAACTGCCTTACCGTATAATAGAAGAAGAGGAAGCAGTAGATTTGCGAGTATATTGCGAAATGGTTTCCATTTTCCATTTAATGATGCCGGCTCGTACTGGTGACCTATGCTTTACCATTATCAAACAATATGTTAAGTGCAGAGTACAGTTTGTGTGTACGTGTGTACGTTAGAGACAAGTTGATTGGGTTTCAAGTCAATTGGTTAGAAAAATAAATAAATTGCGGAAACATTCGATTTACACTTGAACACATCACACACCATAATTCTTTTAGTTCACCCCC
>CCAG010004727.1:0-161622 GCA_001077435.1 Glossina morsitans morsitans | reverse complement strand
ATGATGATGTTGATGTATGTACATTACGTGTATACACATTATAATGTGTTTACACAACCACATAATGTTGCCCAAAAATGTGGTGGGCATATGCATGCTTTTGGCAAAAACAGCAACTTTAAAGCACTCTAGCAGCCGTATTACGCCTCCTAGGGGCATGGTTCCACTTGAAACGCGTTGAGGGCAACCCAAGGAATCGAATGGACCCAGTCCCGAGGCCCTACGACCTCTAGGAGCGCCAATAAACCGCCTCAAAAATGGCCATTTTCACATTTTCGCATATGTGAGCAACATTTCAAAAATATTTATATGCAAAATGTATGTAGAGAAAAAATCCCAGAACGAAAAAATTTGCAGAAAAATTTTACGAAAACAAAAACAATTTTCTTTCTTTACAAAAAAGATTTTCAGAAAATATTTTACAAGAACAAAGAAAAATTTTTCGAAAAAAATTTTTCAATAAGAAAATTTTCCGAATAAATTTCCCAAAAAAAAAATTTTTTAAAAAAAGTTTGAAAAAAAAGAAAATCTTGCGAGCGAATTTCCCAAAAAAAATTTTCGAAAAAAATTTTCCGAAAAAAAATTTTTCAAAAAGAAAATTTTCCGAATAAATTCACCAAAAAATTTCTCAATTTGAGAAGAAAATTTTTCGTGAGAAGAAGAAGAAGGGCGAAGAAGAAGGGTGAAGAAGAAGAAGGGTGAAGAAGAAGAAGGGTGAAGAAGAAGAAGAAAAAGGGTGAAGAAGAAGAAGAGAAAGGGTGAAGAAGAAGAAGAGAAAGGGTGAAGAAGAAGAAGAGAAAGGGTGAAGAAGAAGAAGAGAAAGGGTGAAGAAGAAGAAGAAGAGAAAGGGTGAAGAAGAAGAGAAAAGGAAAGCGCCACAAGAGGTGCACAGCCAGGTAAGGAAGGACCCCAAAAAAAAATATTAATCAGGAGTGGCAGGAGGGATCAAGCTCAGAGCAACCTGCTAACTCCGTAAAAAAGTTGACCTCTTCGACTTTAACGCAGCGAAGAGGCACTCTTGCCTTCATGATAAAAAAAAATAAAAAATTCATTGTCTTATATCTATATTTTTACAATTCAACTAAGAATTATATAGCATCTCAAAATGCATAAACAAGAAATGTGTAAAAATGCTTTGCCAGAAAAGCTGTAATAGAACTTTCATATAGAACGAGTATGCAGAACAGAGACAAAACTATCATGCAAAACTTTTGAGAACTTTTATACAAAAGCTGTAATAGTACTTGCATATACATGTATGCAGAACAGAGACTGAATTATCATACAAATCAACAGTAGCATGTAATAATGTAAACAAAGAGAACTTTTGCACAAAACTTTTATACTAACTAACTATGCATATAGAGCATGTATGCAAAATAGAGACGACATTATTACACAAAACAATAGTAGAATCTAATGCAAACCAATTTGTAAACAAAGAGAACTTTTGTATAAAAGTTGTTTTGTCATTTTAACAGAGAAGCGTAAACAGCGTTGCCATTTTTTCCCATATAACAAAAGATTTTTTGAGCTATTATTCTAACACACACATGTTTTTTTTATTTCGGCGACAAGAAATCTCCAGTTAACGGATTTAGGATAACGGATTTAGGATTCTTTTGTCGGTAACAAAGAAAAGAAATATGCAACTACCGGCTTTTTAGGATAGCGTTTCATAGCATATCAATGCTAAATACGTTTGAAGAATATATATATATATATATATATATATATATACTTACTTTGCTTGCTTGCAAACAAATTACAAAACAATGAAACAACAAAAAAAGCTGTTTTATTATTACTTTATCTTATTATATGACATAAATACAAATAAATATATGCAGTAAAATAAAAACCTAAATTTGAAAACAAAATGAATAAAGTTTTCTTTTCTAATTTCTATATAAAACATCATAAATTCAAGTTTGACATAATCGCAAAAAACGTTTTGAATCGTTCTCGAGACATGAGATATTTAGTAATTAGTAAAAATCGTTATCAAGACGTGATTCTAATAAAACAAATCCCATTTCTTAAAATTCAGTTTAGAAGACAAGAACTCACGTCACAAATTACCGAGCAGTGTATCTTTTTAAACTTCACATAATTGACGAAGTCGTGATATCTGTACTAAAGTTTAAAAAATAGAGATTTAGAAAAAAGAAAGCGAAGCATAAATTCCATGTACTATCTATTTGAAAAAAAAAAGTATGCACTTCACGTTGTGCGTACGATGTCACAAAAAGAAGCGTTTTATTGAAGCAATAAGAAAATATTACAATTGCCATTATTTCATCCGTTTTATTCTCTGTATGAGTTGACTTCTTTGTAATTTCCATTTCGGTCGATTTTGCCAATGTGGAAAAGAAACTCTCTCTTTCGGATGAAGTTTTTTTCCTTTTGCATATATTAAATATTCCGTATAAAAAATATTATCAGGGTTTTTTTTAAATAACATAACACTTATAAAAGCTTTAACAGAACATTAAAAAAGCAAGATAAATTTCTCAAGAAGCAAATTTTTCTTCCGTTGCGTCTCTTTCCTTGTACCCTGTGTAAATAGGTACACAATAAAAATGGGGAAGTTTTGGCAGGTTATAAGTAAAATAAATACTCAGGCCAGGTGCAGCCATAACTTATAATGAAAGTCAAAAATTAAATATCAAAGGCAGGTAATAGAGTACAGTCGCTAAACAATCGCTAGTGTTATACTTGAAGTCGAAGCAGCGGATCGGGAGAGTTTAGTTGCAAGAAGAAAAAATTATTCGTGCCTTAACATACACAAAGAAAATGTTAAAATTAGTTGTACTTTGTTCAATCCTTCTTAACGTTTCTGCCATCAATTTTAGTCTTACTCGTAAGTATCTGCCATTATTTTAGATTTCTCTTGTTACTGGGCTTGGGCTTATTTTTCTTTCTCCAAGATTAGAAAGTAAATTGATAATTAAAAACTAAACTTGTATTAAATTCACAGAATATACCTACGTATAAGTTTAACATAATTGTCCATTTCTTCATCAAAGTGATTCAATTCGAGAATGGCTATGAGGCTTACGCCGCTTATGTGGATATTTGTGGCAATCACATTGAAATTGCTCTGCGACGAACCCGTTCATTGCATTAAACACTTAACTATTTTCTCAATCTCACTTCCTTTCATAGCCTACAAGCCAACGTCTGAAGTTCATTCATTCAAAAACGATCCGAAATGTAGATATGGATGCATAGAAAGAAAGCTCAAACTTTCTCCGATCTCCAAGCTAGGCTAACCACATGTGTGCGTGAATGCGTGTATTCTAGAAAAAGAAATTTCAATTAATTAAGAGGGATCGATTCATTTCACTTGTACTTTCATACAGTTCCCTTCTATATTTTTAATTTGGTAAACCTTCTTTTTAGAAAGTTATGGTGAATGCTTGAATCGAAGTCATGAGAAGGGTTTATGTGTTCTCCTGGAAAACTGTGAATATCTCGTCAATGCATTGCTAACGTCGCCAAGAAGGGAGCCACACAGGGAATATTTAAGCCGCAGCCAATGTGGAATGAAAAATGGCAAACCATTGGTTTGTTGTTTAAAGCTTACCTCAAGAGTTGCCTCAACGCTCGATTCGCTCAACAGTAAAATTGCACTTTTACCTCGATTTGAACAATGCGCCCAAGGGACAACTGTACAAACGAATAATACTGGAAATATCGCGAAAGTTAAACAATACCCTTGGATGGCTTTATTGGAACACACTAAAGGTTAATGCAAACTGCTTTCATTTATTTGTTTGCCGTGTAATACTCGTCTTGCCGTTTTCAGGCAATCGTAAGCGATACAAATGTGAAGGCTCTCTGATCAGTGCCAGTTATGTTATCACTGTTGCGCATTGCGTTAGCGGTCTTTTATCACTCTTCAAATGGCATTTAACAGCCGTTCTTCTTGGTGAATGGAATCCTGAAGAAAATTCTGATTGTACAAATGGAAAGAATGCGGATACTTCATGTACTTCTAAGCATATAAATGTGGCAATTGAATATGCTATACCACATTCCCTGTATAGTTTAAAAGCCAAGAACCAACAACATGATATCGCTCTCTTACGACTGGCTGAGGTCGTAAATTTTACAGATTTTGTGAAGCCAATATGTTTGCCTTTAAATAAGGAAGAACGAATAATCGACTTTAAGAGCTTGATTATGGAAGAAGCTGGCTGGAGTCCCAATTTTGTAAAAATCAAGGCCTCAGTTCAAGGTGTTGCTGCTCGTAAATACCATCGCATGTATATGAAGAAACATAGTATGAGATTAAAAAATTCGCAGTTTTGTGTCGAAACTCAAGAGCCTAGGTACAGTTTGAGAAAACTTGGTGGTCCTGCCATCATATTATGCCCCAATTCAACTAATACGTGTAAAAAGTATATAAGAAGCTGTAGTTTGATACACACGAACATTAATTAGATGTTTGTTTAACTTCTTTTAGGACACGGTCTCATTATACGTTGGCTGGGATTCTATCCTTTTATGTGCGATCGGAGTATTGCCCCATAAAAGTTTACACCAAAATTCAGGACTATGTTGGATGGATTTTGGAAACGATCAAAGAGTAACTTCACTTACCAATTAGCCGATTAAGACAATCCTTGCTTTGAATATTAAGTACCAAACAGTTGCTTGCTATTTTCAAATTTGATAATTTATTCGCGGGAGATTCCTTAAAGTTTGAATAAAATTAATTTCTCTGAAAATTAAAGCAAAATTAAAATATGATTTTTGGAATACATTGACCGTCGTCAACATATATATATATACATATATATACATATATACCTACCATACGCCTAAATGAATCCAGTTATCGCTGTTAAGATGCGTTTAATCAAAATCAGCTTCTGCTGCATTTTCTCTTGCAAAAAAGCGCAAAATGAAATAAAAAAATATGTGTTATTGAGTACGTGGTGTATGTAAATGAAAAGGGATTTAAGAATTTGTTCTTTTTTTTAATAACTATACTTTCGCAATTGTTATATTTGTAAACAATAATCTTAATATTCAAGCTAAATGATACTACTCGGAAGTATGAACTAATTAATGGTAAGTAACTACTAAGAAATAACAATATTTACATTAAAAGAGAATAAATAAATTTTAATTTACAGAAGACGAGAACAAAGAAAAAAGTTGCTTAAGAAGAACAAAATTCTTTAAAGCGTAATAAGACCGAACGGGCCACTCTTGCGCGCATTTAAACTAAAATGGTAATAACTGCCAGCACTCGACCAATCAACGATGTCTAATGATGTCTGTAATGTCCAAATAGAAAAATCCCTGCTACAAAGTGCAACATTTATTTTCATGAGTAGTAGAGCGAGACTATTTGTCAATTTGATTTTTAAGAGCGCAAGGAAGCCAATCGACTTTGCATTTCTTGTAAATCTTCTTCGTCGTCGTCCTCTGCATCCTCCACTTCTGCTGTTGATTTTTCGCCGCCAGCCGCTAAATCCTCTGGCGGCACTGGGGCTTCCCCCAATTTGCCATCGGTAATTTCGAATAGCACGTTGTCAATCTCTTTTTGTGCTTCCGCTTCCATTTCCTCGGTCTCCTCCAGAGAATCCATAGTCTCCTCCAGCATTTCTTCTATAATGCCGGCTTTCATCATTTCTTTCGACATGTCACGCATGATGCCGGCCAGTTCGGGATAACGTACCAAATTTTGCATGGCTTGCATAACTTCGGTGGATTTTTGGAGAGAGCCAGCAACACGTAAAGTAGCTTTAAAAAGAATCAAAACATCAAAAATTACTAACGAACAAAGTAACGCAGGGCTGTGGCATCTAGTAAATGTGAAATGTTCTTAATGTCAAGATTGGTTCGGAGGACGGTAACAATCTTATTTCGCCTAGTAATATGAGAAGATCCAGAGGAGTTGAAGACGTATTAGTAATTTTATTTTCTCCTTCATATTAAAGCTTGTTTGCTCTATTATGAAAAACATACTCCGCGCTAGGAGCAAAAGAAAGAAAGAGAGGAAAAACTCGCTCAATTGCAATCTCAGGAGCATATGTAGTTAGTAAGAGACGAAGTTTATTTCAACAAAAGCATTTTGAATATTTGCCTTAAAGCCGTTACTTCTTTTAATGAAACAAAGTCCTCATTAGTAAATGCCACTGCCACTGCCACTGCTATGCAACAAAATTATTTTTCACTCACCCAATTGATTTTTCATATTTAATTGTATGGAATTGAGGTGGGCTTTTGATGTATAAATGCGGCCAACGGCTTTACGGGCATTGACAATTTCTTTGGCCAATATCACGCAAGTCTCACGATCATTTTTGACGGCAGCCTGCTTCAAAGCTCTTTTAACCTTTTCCTCTTCTCTATGAATGCTGCGTATTTGACGATCCAACTGGTTGCTTTCCTTGCGTATTTTATGCGTCCATTCTTGAACCTGCAACAACGCGTAATACACTTTTTTTGTTCTCTATTCGCAAATTTATTTACATTGCCCATCTGATGTCGTCATAATTTCTGTCCGTCCGTATATACGTGGTTAGCCCTAAGCTGCATTCATTTTTTGGAAATCCGTTTTTCAAAACTTACTTGTTCTTTGGGATCTTTAGATTTGGTCTGACCGAATAAACCCATTTTCCGTTGTGTATTTTTCTATATTTCCACAAAATAACTAAAATATTAAGTGACTCATCTGTAATTTGTTATTGAGGGAGAAAATTTGTTTTCCTTTCCGAATGTTTGTGTTGTTGTTTCATTTTTACTGATGACATAGCCAAAGTTGCCGCTAGCTCAAGCCAATATTTCCAAAAAAAAAATCGTGGCATCGTTTAGGATAAAAAATCTAGAGGACAGCAGCTTATATGTTATACAGTCCATCAAATTTCACAAACAAGTAGCTTAGGGGCAGAGAATCCTGTTTAGGTTCATTTAGGTAAAATGCGAATTTACACGAAACCTTTGCATATATTTGAAGACACCACGAACACACGAATCTATACATGTGGCAATCACATTTGATATATTTGTAAACATCTGATTTTGAGGCTGAGGTTGAGGTTAAGTAACCGTATGGGCTTTTGAGGCATTTTTTTCCCCAATCAACCATTGCATCATAAATCGTATGTGTGTCTGTCTAATATCAAAATATCAAGTTATATCGGCTTATAAGAATTTATTGAATGAAATCGACAAATTTACAAATTTAATATCTGATAAAATAATGCAAAACTCGCATAAATGTCTCAGTTTGTTACGCGAAGCAACACAAAATTTTACAATAAAAAATGCAAGTTACACGAAATCTTTGCCAGTTACAATTGCTGGAATTAATGGAGTAATGGTAAGCAAAGGAATGCACTTGAGTAGGTGTTTGCAAAGGAACCGCAATCGCAAACAGGAGCCTACGAATTTGTCGGCTTTGTTTAAACCTGTTCACGTGCAACGCAATGTCGATGAACATGACGTTGGGTCTGAGCTCGTGGGCAAATTAGAAAAGCCGGCAATATTAAGAATTTTGAATAATTTCACCCAACGTCACGAAATAAAAACGCTGTGTCAAGAACACGGATTGGATAGTAAGCTATTTCCTATCTTCTCTCTTATTTTTATACTTTCAATATAAAAAATTCAGACTATTTACAGCATCAAGCGTTCGCTTCATTTCGGCGGTATTGCATAGAGTCTGAAAACTTGCCGGTTGATATCCACATTATCTTCAGCGATATTATAAAAGGGGCTGGTCATGTAGATGACATTTTTCCATATTTTTTGCGTCATGCCAAGTCCATTTTTCCCCATTTGGATTGTATGGATGATTTAAAAAAAATTTCTGATCTAAGAACTCCAGCCAATTGGTATCCTAGCGCTCGAAATATAACACGCAAAATTATTTTTCACGCGGGACCGACAAACTCTGGGAAAACGTATCATGCGTTAGAAAGATTTCTGTCAGCCGAATCGGGTGTATATTGTGGTCCCTTAAAGCTTCTAGCTACCGAGGTGTTCAACAAAGCTAACGAAAGGGTGAGAAAATAGAATACTATATATATATATATATCTTTGTTTCGATTAAGAGAATGAAATTATTGGCTTGTAGGGGACGCCTTGCGATTTGGTTACGGGGGAAGAGCGTAAATATGGAATAAACGAGACTACAGCAGCGGCTCATGTGGCTTGTACTGTTGAAATGACTTCGGTAAATAGACCATGTAAGCATTTACTGACTAAAACCAGCAATTTTATTCAGCTTTTGCCTAAGACTTGTATCGGGTCAAATGAAATTGTGATTTTTGTCACTTTGCAGACAAAGTAGCAGTAATTGATGAAATCCAACAGCTACGTGACCGACAAAGGGGTTGGGCTTGGACTCGGGCATTTTTGGGTCTGATAGCGGAAGAAGTTCATGTGTGTGGCGAATCAGGTGCCGTAGAATTATTACAAAAAATTTGTGAAACAACAAACGAAACTGTTGAAGTTCGCAGTTACAAACGTTTAACTGAACTGACTGTTGAAGATAAAGCTTTAATTACGTTAGATAATGTGCAACCTGGTGACTGTATTGTATGTTTTAGTAAGAACGACATTTACTCAGTATCACGGGAAATTGAAGCGAGAGGAAAAGAGGTGGCTGTCATATATGGCGGTTTACCGCCGGGCACTAAACTTGCACAAGCAGCAAAATTTAATGATCCCGACAACAGTTGCAAAGTTATGGTAGCAACCGATGCTATTGGAATGGGGTTAAATTTGTAAGTCAAAAAGAAAGGATGAAACTATCACTGCTTGAACTTAAATTCCTTTCAGGAGTATACGTCGCATTGT
Organism: Glossina morsitans morsitans; assembly: GCA_001077435.1. Classification (NCBI taxonomy): domain Eukaryota; kingdom Metazoa; phylum Arthropoda; class Insecta; order Diptera; family Glossinidae; genus Glossina; species Glossina morsitans. The sequence continues at coordinate 152,799 of CCAG010004727.1, read as the reverse complement.
ATTCTATTCCCTAACAAAGCCAACTATGAACGAAAAAGGTGAACGCGAAATTGATACAATTTCAGTGTCATCAGCTTTACAAATAGCTGGACGTGCTGGACGTTACCGCACCCAATGGGAACATGGTTATGTTACAACTTATAAAAGCGAAGATTTGCCTAAACTAAGTCAAATATTAGAACAAACTCCCGAACCTCTAAAACAAGCCGGTTTACATCCGACGGCCGATCAAATTGAGCTATACGCTTATCATTTACCAAACTCTACGCTAAGTAATTTAATGGTAAATCGAAAATCATAGGGAAGACCTTTCATGATAACTAATGTCAAGAATTTTAGGATATTTTTGTTAATCTCTGTACCGTGGATGATTCCTTATATTTTATGTGCAACATTGAGGATTTCAAATTTTTAGCAGAAATGATACAACATGTTCCGTTGCCGCTAAGAGCACGCTATGTATTTTGCTGTGCACCTATTAATAGAAAAATGGCGTTCGTATGTTCCATGTTCTTGAAGGTAAGTCACGAGTAAGTGGCAAAAGGAGGCATTTTAATTTTTCTTATATATAGATTGCTCGCCAATATAGTCGAAATGAACCCATAACTTTTGACTTTATCAGCAAAAACTGTGGCTGGCCTTTAAGTTTACCTAAAACTATTTTGGATCTAGTACACCTAGAATCGGTCTTTGACGTAATGGATTTATATTTATGGTTAAGGTATTAATTTCAAATCTACTCCGTGTTTTCAAAACTTATAAGCCTGTTTAGTTATCGTTTTATGGACTTATTCCCTGATGCCTCAACTGTAAGAATTGCCCAAAGGGACCTGGATGAAATAATTCGCCAGGGTGTGTTTCAAATCACTCGCTTGCTTAAAAATTCTGAGTCCGCCACCTATAGCACGAGACGAATCACACAAACAAAAGGTGCTCCTCCATATTGACAATGTAATGGTAAAAGTAAACGCATTCATACTTTCTTTTAAACCGTTTAGAAGGTGGTGTCGGTAATGCAGGCATCCGCGGTCGTTTAACAGATCGTCTTATCGCACAAGGTCTGCTTACTCCGGCAATGTTAAAGGAATTACGCAAAGAATGGGACGCTCAACAGCAGATTCTATCGGCCAATGAGCAGCCAATCAACAGCGAGGACTTGACAAATTATGATCAAAATGATAGTGATGACGACAATGTTTTTAGCAGAAAAAGTCGTAGAAAACGCAGGAAATAACGCAAAATGACAAAAGCTGTGGCTTAGAATATATATATATACTCAAATGTGTGCCGTTGTTCTGTATAGTTTTTTAGGAAGACTTGTTGGTTTGAATTAAATTCGAGCGAGCTCTGCCCTTCCATTTTGAAATTCCAACGAGTCAATAAAGTTTGCCCCTGTCTCAAACGGAATTTACCTGTGTGTGTTATTGTCGAAAGTTTTTGATAGATGCCGCTATTCTTTAAGAAATTCGAAACTACATGCCGCAAACATTTCAAAAGCCGGATTTTAAATATAACTTACTTGAATCTCACATTCAAGTAATAATTTAAATGAAAATGCTAATCCAAAGAAAATGAGCAACAAGTTAAAATTCCACATCCCACTCGGCAATTAGTTTCCTTCGCAAGCCAACGAAATATCTGCATTCCTACAAATGAGAATCTCTGATAACCCGAAAAATACAAACTTGGGTATACATATGTTTACACAAATGGTACAATTAGGACCAACACTTTAATAAGCAAATTAAAAGAGTTTTATTCTTAGTTGATAGACCTGCTCACCCGTCCCAAAGGGAATTTGTTTGCTTCAGTAACGTAAATCTCACTTGGAAATAGGGATGCTTGCTTTCGCAAGTGGTCGTACATTTAAGATAGCAATAGTCGAATCCGTTAGCGTTCATTCTGGGTTCGTGTCAACTCAATCAACTTGTTCCTACGTTCATCGGCGACTATCACGATAAAGTACTTACAGAGTGATATTAAACTCCTCCATAAAATAAAAATACATTCAATTGAGATGAGAAAGATTACGGAAGAATTGTAAAAGCGTACACGTTGTTTCGAATTTTTTTCCCAATGCAGTCAAACGTATTGAAAAAGCTCGCATTTTTTATTAAGATTTTATTAACAAAAAATGTTGATATTTACTTGTTTTTTTATTTAATATTACTTTTCCTTTCTTATTTATGTTTCTTTAATTCATTTGTTTGTATCATTGGCAAATATCTGTTATCGTTTATAATTATAATAAGTAATGTTTATCTGGTTTTGATGTTCATTATTTTTGCTGGGTTTACCTTCTGTTTTTTATTAATATTATTTAAGTTTCGATTTACATTCAAAATTACATATAGAAAAACGATTTAAAAAAAATTTCAATTTTTTTTTTTTGTAATATAAAAATGATTTTTCTTTTTTTTTTATCATAGAAAAATAGTTTTTTAAATATTTAAGATTTTAATATTCTTAAGTTAAATCTTCATTTTTAGAGTGCAATTAAAATGATGCTAGTGTGAAGTTAAAAAATTAATTGATAATTAAAATATAAAACCTTTAAGCCTACCAAAATGTTCGGCTTTGCTAAGTTTCCTCAAATTTTTTACCTTCTTCTTTTTATTAATAATATTTGGAAATATCTTAAGAAGATATTAAAGGTAATTTTTCAGGTAAGAAATAAAAACATTGAAACATTACTCGTAATATTAACGAATTTGAGCTTTTGTAGATTTGAATAAATCTAATTATTTCACTTCGAAAATATTCCGATACCCACCAGCTAAAGAAAGAAATTTTTCGTCATTTTAATGGTAAGTAAATCATGACAAAGATCTTCAGAATACGTTGAGCGAAAACACTATAGTTAATAAAGCTCTATGTCTGTATTTCACATGTAAATTTCCTTTGCGTTTAAAAAATTCCCAAGTAATATTACGGGATCTGCCTTTGCATTCTCATTAGAATATTTCATAAGCTAAGCTAAAGAATTCAATATTGGCGAAAATCTCGCAACTGTCTCTTATGTTCATATAAACGAATTTTTCTCGGAACGATCGCATGATCATTCCATTTTAGTTGTTCAATTCCGTGTCGCTTCTGAGATTGTTTTGTCTGGCCCTCTCTGATAAATACGTGCACATATATACGGCTAATAGGTAGACAAACAATCAATATAATGATGCAATGAATGTGATGTACTAGTGCATCACAGTGCAAACGAAATATAAAAACAGATGCCAGGAAGGTGAGAATCAAAACTACTATTTAGAATGCATTTAAGAGTGCTCTTGATCCCTATTTGCCTATTATTATGCAGATGTCTCAAAAACTGGGCTGCCTTGGATATGTGGTGGGTATGCAACTACTTCGTATTATTTCGTTTTTCTCTTTTTTGTGTGTAAGACAATTTTTACTAACTTGCTCAAAGAGTAGAAAAGCATTATAAAAAAATTAAATTTACGTTTACATAATTATCACATATATTATTAAAATACACCACACATGTATATACGTATTATAAAACAAACTATAAGAGATAAAAAAATGTATATTCTTTATTAGATAACTATTCCTCCTTAGGATTACAAAAAGATGTCTTTGAAGAAAAATTGCAAATATAAAAAACATACAGAAATGTTAATTAACAAACTTTGACTCCCATCTTGTAGACTTAAGAATAAAAGCCACCCAATTTGTAAGCTTTAATATGCGTTTCCTTTTCTTTATGCGTTTAAAAAACAATTAATAATTATTTTATTGAAAAAACAAAATTCATTCATCACATTAATCAAAATTTCTGATTATATAGGTAGTCTTGTGGCATTTTTAATACCATTTAATAAATTTTTTCAAAGTTTTTCCTTTTTTTTTTTTTGTTTTGTAGTACAACTCTCTTTAATTGTTCGCATTTAAACTTTCTTTTGCTATTTGTCTTGTTTAAAGGAAAACTTTGTTTTCGCTGGGATGCTTAACGGGACAAATATTTAAATAATTCGCTAAGCAACAAGTCGCAGTTTAAGCCAGTTTTATAAACCGGTCTCTCCCTGGATCGTTTTGATGCCTGTCGATCTGTTCGATTATTATTAATAGCATACAATAATATAAATTTATATAAATAGATTTATGTCTTTGGCAAAAGGGCTAAAATAATAATCTAGTTTTCTTTAAATTCTTCTTTCACCTTTCTTCTTAGGTTGTTAATTCGTTTTCTCAAATTAACTAATAATATTTATTTATATCCATTAAATTGTTCATCAAAATGTTATTGTTTATTATTTGTTTTTTATTTAATCCTTTTTTCGATTACTTGCCTTACTATTCCGAAGAAAACAAACCGAAAACAAAGACCAAGTCCTCAAGTACTTATTTTGTGCGTATTAAGAGTTAAAAAAGTTGGTTTGTCGCTTATCAAGTTTACACACAAACACACTTTTATAGGTACGTCGTTCCAAAAAGTTTTTGTCTTGTTTTTTTTTCCCCCTTTTTTGTGTGGCTTAATTTATGTCGTGTTTCAATAACAAATGCAGAGTATGAATATTTGAACTATGTTTTATATATAAATATATGCATGTACTTATGCTGGTATGCAAACATGTGTATGAACAATTGTAAATAATCTCTCATTATTCTTTTCCATTTATTACATAGTTATCTTTCACAAACTGTTTCTTTTTCTTGTGGGGGGGATTCTATTAATAAAAAAAAAAAAAATTGAAAGTGATTTGTGTTTAAATCGCTAAAATCTAAATAGTGAACGTTACTTTAACATTTCCTTCATATTTTCTCTAATGAGAGAATATTGGTAAACAGCTAGACATTGTTTCTTCCTTAATGAAGAAGATTAAATCTGTGCTTAAATTACAAAAATCTTGTAGTTTTTTTTTTTTCATATGTTATTATATAATTTATAGCCGGTTTTTCTTTTTTTTTAAAAAACATTTGTTATGTATTCATATTTTGAAGTACATTTGTTAAGTTTTCATAAATAACACGCTTTGTAAATAACACGCTTCTTCGTCACGATAGCGACGAAAGGTCGATTACAAAAGTAAACGTACATTTATTTATGAATAATCCAAAAAAAAAAGAAAGAAAGTTAAAACGAGCATCTTTTCTGTAGCAAAATTTTCAGCTGGATATTATTTTAAAAATTAAAAAAAAAAAAAAATAAACACGACAAATAGTCGCTCGTTAGGACGAGATAAAAAAAGTTGGCAAATAGCACAATAACGCAACAACAACATTCAGTTATTAGAAAAACATTAGTGCTAACAATTGGTTTTATAAAACGAAGCAGTCAATCCAGTGAAGTTTCCAATAGACGTTTTTCGAAGGAAGAAAAAAATTACGGAAGAACCTTATTGTAGATATAGATAACAATTTAAATATAAGTCACACGCCTAGTTAAGCGGATATCCGCTTCAGTGACCGGGCGCGGCTCGGAATTTATTTCTCTGGCTAAACTAATAATAATAATGATAATTAAAGGCATACGCAAGATTTCGCATAACATAATAAAGGGAATAATAAAAGTTACTTAACGCGGTTTTACTATTGGATTTGGCCGCGCTTCAGAAACGTTGCTTTATATATATTTTATGTTATGTTAGTGTAAAAAGTTTATTTAGTCTTATACTTTGCAAATTATATTGAATATTAAATCGGTACATTTTGTTTTTCACGTGTTTCACTCCTCTCACTAACGGGCGAAATGGTTCTTACCATTTAATGAAATCAAAGTTTTAAATATTCTAACAAGTTTCGTGCAAATACCTCGCATCAAATTATTTTCAGAGGTTTTTGTTCTTAAATAAAATGCAGGATAAAACGAAAATTATACTGAACTTAAACACATAATATACGGAGTATGTTAGATTTTGTACGGATATATGTGATAACCAGAAGCACTCAAGATACAATCTTCCAACTGAAAGATTGCAAATTTTGATGCCTTTGTGAAGTGTGTTTTGGATCAAGGGTAAATACTATTAATAAAATTTTGAAAAAGTCATCATAGAAAAAACAAAAAGTCATTTTCAAGATTACTTGATAAGAATCACTAAATCCATATATTAAATTGCCATGAAAAACCTTATCGGTTGGGCAAATTATTGGTACCTTCGTCTATATAACTGCCCTTGCAGAAAATAAGTTCTCCTACAGAGAATGAGAACTAGTTTTTTAAATTGCATAATGGAAATTTGTTCATAGGAGCAAATTCAAAATAAAAATTAGTCGCAACAAGTATAGTATAGTAGATTATGCTTCGTGAACCTATTTGCTTCGTGCTTAGAAATATGCATCGCAATTATCAATAAGGGTTTCGAAACTACAGTTACGGTATTTTAAAAACTAAGAATTCGTCAATGACCTCTATGCGCCAGTCCCAAGGCCAGTCCCGCTATTCTTTTGGATCACAATATATGTATATAAATACATAATTTGAGCTCATTGTATGCTCTTCTTTGTGATATGTATAATAACTTCCAGCGATTATTTAAATGATGGAAAAAGTTCTGCTACGGATATTAAATGATTTTTGATTCTACAAGGAATTTTATATATATATAATATACCTACTACTATACCTACGTCTAGAAGATTTGCGCTAACTAATCTCTCTTTAATCTGGACACAATCCATAATATATTAAGCTCACTGTTAGTCATATTATTATCAACTCACGAAAATACTCCTCATTAAAATACGAATTAAGTGAATTTAAATAAATTTTGACTTTTCTAAAGCTTTTTAGACGACTTAATACGTGAATTTCTCTTTTTTGCTCTTCTTGGCATGATTACATAATATTACCAAGTCGGCTTTGGAGAATGGACATTAGCTTAGAATTTCACAACCTCGATATGTCGTTTAACTATCTAGCCGTCCGTTTATTTGCCCTTAAAAATTGATGCTCTTAGTTAAAAGTTTGCGCATCATATGCCTTCAAGTCAAACTTACAAACCGGGTGCAACACTAAACATACTCTGTTTAAAATTACGGCCACGAAAGGCATAAAAACTGATAATATTTTAATGAATTATTGGTAACGTCTCTCTAACGGGTCTCTTACGGATATCTATTTAAACTTTTAGTCAGCCCTTCTTTGCTTTTTAGTTGTGTGGTGGGACTTGCTTCAAGGCTAGATGTAAGTGTGAATTTTTAGACATTATAAAGTTTCAAATCAGCGGCATAGACAAAAAAATTTTTGCTGTTGTGCTGAAAAGATTCGCGTAAGAGTTGATTATGTTTCTAAATTTAACACGAGAGAATTGGACTTGAGCTAAGCACAATCTTTAACCTTTTTAATATCCGCCACTACTAATTCTGTTGAATAAATTATGCAAATGAGGTTAAGTCACTGCCCGTGACTCCCAAAAATAAAATTTTCTAAATTTTAAAGCTTCGGCGGCATATGGTGTAGAAGCTAAATAAGATAGAAAGAAACAATCATGAATACAGCTGCTCTACTTGTGTATTGAAAGAGCAAAACGATTGCAAAGTTCTCAAAAAATGTATAAGTAAGTGGGCGTTTGGTTTCCCGTACGGGCGTATTTTTTACCTTCTTATTAATTATTAATATCTTTTTTTGGTGTTTTTATGTTGATCTTAATTTGAGAACCAAAATAAAATTGTTGTTGTTGTTGTTGTTATTGAATGTCAAAAAGGATACATGCATGTATGCGTAAATTCTTAGTCAAAGTGACGACAAAACAATTCCGAACAAAATTTATCTGCCCACTATGAGACAAGATTTCAAAAAGCCCAATATGTTTTCTTTTCAGCAAAAATTTTTTGTTTGTTCTTAAAAAGTTTTGTACAATTTTTCTTTCGGTTTTGCATTGTGTTATTAACTATAATCTGATACACTTACCCGCATATATACATATTAATATATATGTACGAGAAGCGCAAATGTACCAGGTTGTGCTAAACAAATTTACTTTGTATGTCAATCTATACGAAATCTAGTTCTAGGCCAGTCTCAATATCAACAGCCACCATATTATCGTGGTTGAGATTTTGCTCTTCTTTCAGTTTTTTCGGCTTGGACTTATCCTTCGAGGAGGAGAATGATGCTAATATACCTAAAGCACTGCCACGTCTCGAAGACTGTCCCAGCTGTTCGAATCAAGAATCGACAAGCACATGCCAACGTGCCAGTAATTCACCTTTTGCCATATCACGCATATCCACCCAATGGGCTACTTCCTCAGGCCCGGAAGAATTTAACCCAAGACTAAACCAACCGACCATTTCATTTTTTTTCATATTACGTTTAGCATAAACGGAAACCATTAATGTAACATCATTCAATTGAAATAAGGCAACCTAAAGCGATAAAAGTAGTCTGCATTCTCTATTTCCCATGGTAATGTCAAACTGCTCAAAAAAAAGAATAACTGAAGCATACCTGAAATACAAATGTTTCTTTAAACAACGGATTTGGCTGAGCCCGCCTCGTTGAAGTTTTTGCTCGTGAGATCTCCTGACCGATACTACTGACCAAGCACAATTTCACGTATGTATCGGGGGCCTTGTTTTGTGATAAGCTACGAAAATAACTGCCCTTGACAATTTCAACGGTCAGACGTCCCGTCGTACCATTATAACCTAGACTTAGAAGTAACTCGGGCACACCCCCATGTTGCATTGAAGTTGTCGAGCCGGCACTATCAGAGCGAGCTAAACTTAAAAGATCACTAGATGAACCCAAAACCTATAAAACGAATCCAAGGTAGTTCAAATAATTTTGAGCGAAAATGCCAACAAATTAACGAACCGACGAAGTATTTCTTGGCTCTAAAGGAAGCCACAAATTTGTTTCCAATTCCAAGTCTATAGTTGCAAAGCTGCAATATGCTTCTCCAATCAGTCGTTCTTTCCGTAAGCGTTCGCAACCGTATAAGCGTACCCGCAAACCCATGTTATTGACTTCTTCTGGAGTGACACGATGCAGCAAGAAACTTTCCATATACTGAGGATTTTCGCCGGAACGAATTTTCGTCTTATGCTTTTGTTTTTTGTTCGGTAACATAAGAAGACGCACTTGAGTGTGTGTTTGCTGACCATTGCCCAAGACGGGCAATCCTCTTGCCTGTAAAACGTGAACGGTCATCTTGCGTAATGGAGCATCGTACAATAAGGATATCTCAATGCTACCGCTTTTCCCATAACACTGGGTTTGCATCGAAATGTCATCAGACTTTAAAGATCTAAGGTCACTAGTATCAAACAATGGTTCCTGAAACGAAAGCCGTCAAAACCGTAATATGAGTTATGATAATTCAAAGATAATCAAATTAAACTTGCATCTTCAATAAGATTATTGTTGTTATTGCTATTGGCTATGTTACTATTATCATCTTCTAAACTATCTTCGCGTGGCGGCGTTGTAGTTCGTGCAGTAAGGTACGAGCTTTTCTGATATTTATTTGACTTGGAGGGATCTACATTAGACTCTATACGCGTTTCCTTTAAAGACGAAGAGGAAGATATATTGGTTTCTGGTGTTTTGCTGACATTGTGATGTTGTTCTGAAATTATTCCGAAAAAAATTTAACGGATCTAAGAAAACTAACAGCTTTTCCCATTACTTACCTTTTTTTTCGGCCATTAAAATACCCGTATGACTGTCAAACGAGGCTTCTACGGAATCATTTGAACTGCATTCGCTGTGTGACGATGGTATACCAACTTTGCCACGTTCTGCTATCGCCAAAGGATCACGAGTGAAATCTCTGGGCGTGACAGTTACCCGCTGTAAGTCACTGCTAACGTAAGCGAAATTCTGCGATAGCGGATTAACATGATTTATGCCGTAGCTAGTATATTGTCCAACACCAGCTCCTCCTCCACCATGCGGAGAAGTCAACCGCGCTTGTTGTAAGCGTAATCTCCTCAGAATATCTTCTTCCGAATCCGAACTAGTGTTTTCGTAACGTCGTTTACGCGCTAAAAAAATGATGAGACAAGCATATAAACCACACCTTACAAGAACGCCTTGATACGAAACACTTACAAAGTTTTTGCACACATTTCGATGCCAGATATTTGTCATCACAGCAGTGCAAACCTCGGCGGGCATGAAAACACCATTTGCGATGCACATAAAGAAAAATCAATAGCATCAAAGCTATCACGCCGAATAAGGCCGAAAGGACTGTGGTAATTTCAACGGTTCCTGAAATTATCCGTTACGTTTTCAATTCTATTTTCAAGGTTTTCTAGTTCTTAATCTATTTTTAAACTTTGACTTTGAACGGTTAGTTGCCTAAAACGATTTATTATGATCTATTCCGACTAAAGAAATACATTTTGGGGCTAAAGAAACGATGAGCACTAGCAAGTAAGGCTCTATTTTTTAAAAAAGATCGGCGACTAGTCTAGTCGTTCGAATAAAGTTAGATATTCTATTGGTGCTACGTACTTTGTTTGCACTTTCAAGATTTCCAGTCTGGTCTAGACGCTCCGAATATGAGCCTTCGAATTTTGGGAAGGTTTCGTCACTCACCAAGTATATGTTTTGATTTTCATTTCCTAGATCTTGATTTCGTAGATCTCCATTGGATAAAAAGAGAAATGCGGAAACTTCAACGCAAATCGTGCCCCCTTTGAAAGATGACAGTCCATAGGTAATTGAAATTAAACACAGCGTTTTGGAAATGTCTCAAAATTCTGGAAGCAATTCCTTCTATTATGCAATACCCTTCCGACTAAGATGATAGTACTTCGCACGTATGTAAAAACTGTTCATATTTATGGTAGAACTGCTTTATCACAACCAGCAGAACGCAGTCTCGGTGATAGATTCGATGCAATTCTTCAATAACTTCCGTAAGTTTTAAGCATTTCGTCGTACGACATTGCTACGGGAATTAGAAATTAAGTGGTACAAGGACAAGCTAGACCATAGATAGATAGGGGCCATAGTGAACAATCGAAGTCGCGGATTTGCTCGCTTGTTTTACCGAAGCTATTAAAGAAAGTTTTAATTTTCTCCCCATGAAAAGTAATGGTAATTCTTACTTTGTTATCGTTCCAGGTGAAAAATGCTTGTTTCAAGCAAAATCGACTTTGGTTTAATTATATATGGCAAGAACAGTCGGCTAAATATTCCGAAACGGGTTTATCGCATGTGCTTTCCGAGCCTCGCCCATAAACAACATCATTGCCGACATTACGACTAGTCTTACAATTTTAAAAAGTAGAGTACATAGGTTAAAAGTCAGAATCAAAACTTCCTTCGAATTTTAGCAATTCAAAACTCGACGAAGACGTTGAAGAGTTACTATTTCCTAGAAAAATCCAAAGCCCATTACAATCGTACATATGTATTATCGAAGAAAACCAACCCCCTAGTCAACTCTTGTGATATGTCACTTTCAGCGTAAAAAAACGATTTACGCCAAATCTCATCTTCAGGAAACTAATCACAGAGGAACTTTTTGGAAAATAAAGGCTGGCAGCTACTTTTTGCAGACGATTCTGGCATTGATGCCATGTTCCCTTCCTAAGCAGAGTATCAAATATAAGTTTATCTTGTACGGATTCATAAGTTAAAGACAGACTCACAAGCAAAAAAATTATGCTATTATTCTCTCAGACTATATATCGACTATAAAGGCTATCGAAAGCGATTTACAACTTCTTTCTGAATAACCACTTATGTTCTTAGAGAATCCAAATGTTTCTTGTTATTTCTGCATTTGGTACAAAAAGCTTTCCCAAAGGGCTTATCTCTTAATTGTAATGGAAAAAGTGCAAGAAAAAAATAAATCATAATCATAACAGCTACTGAACGTACCTCAGAATTGGAAATTCCCTAAATATTACATTGCGAAGTGATCAAAGGAATTCAGGTGGGTAATCAATTCATGGAGTCATCGCGAAAGTAATTATTTGTTTCAATTCTACGCTTTACGGGACCGTAGCGTGCTCACTAACTTAAATTATTTCGAGGAAGTTCAAGGATTGGCTTTGATATTCATAAGCTCAAATGGGAGTAAATAATAAGAAAAGAAATGAATGAAAGCAACTTAAATCTCTTGTCTTCTTGTGAAACGATAGAGGTCTCATCAATGTTACGTTTCGGCTAAGTTACGCTTTCTATCAAGGTTGAGTTGACCAAGTGAAATTCCCTGAATCGCGATCTAATTCCTCGCATTAACACTTTTAAGGCTATTTTTTTTAAATATATATTCACATACCATTTAAAGCGTAATTATCAACACTGGAAGTCACTATCATTTCCGTATGCAATGCTGTGCGTTATCTCAAATTTTGAATGCTAACGAGATGCCGTTAATAAAGATTGGAGCTTGTTGTTGCTACTGAAATTACCTGCAAGCTGCAAATCAAATTAAAAAGCAATTCAATAATAGGCGCCTGTGCATGAATGAATGTATGAATGTATGTGCAAACATGTGTGAATACATGTATATGGGAGAGTATTTCATTTTTGATTTGATTATTCCGGCGAATACAAATATCAAAACAAATCAAATAATTCCCTCAAATAGCATATAGTATATTAACTTTTGGAAGCTTTCGCTTTCCTTCTTTTTCGGAAATTTTCAACACACTGAACGTGCCGTTATTATAATTGCTAGGCAGAAGAACTTTAGACAAATCGATTTTTCAACATATCCAAATTTTTAAATATTTAATAACGATATTTTATATTTCCCAATTATTTAATTTACTTCTAATTGTGCACTTTTTAAAGCTTTAAGCTTTAGGCGAATGTTTTCTTCATAAGAAAATAAATTTAATAATTGTACGTTCCGGTATAAATTTAAGAAATATTTCGTCGTACTGCATATGTGTAACTCTACCACAATCTTCACTCTTATTCAGCATTAGTATGATTGTATCTTTTACGGCTTTTCCACTATTTTCCATACATTTGCATAGAGAACTGCTAATAAAACACTAAATTAAGAAATTATTCAAATATTTTCACTTGTATCAAAAATACAATGCGATTGACTAAAATCATTTAACGCGTTTTGCTTCAATCTACTTTTAGTATAAATTATCTACTTGTGTATGAGAGATGTGTAACTCCTGTAGTCCATTTTACTATTTCGCTTTCTTTTTTTCAAAGCTCTCTCTTATACACGAGTTCTCTCTCTTAGCTTTCTATGGTCGACACACACACACAAATTTCGTTCAACATTAAAAAACGCATTACGGAAACTTCATAGAATTTGCATGAAATTGGAAAGCCTATGTGCACGTCAGAAATGTGTTCTACAGGAATTCTCTGCAGTCTACTAGCCTTTTTTTATAATTTCTATTAATTCATTATAAGATTTAAGATAAATTATAAATATAATAAAAAATAAATATAAATTTGGAAACATTTAAGAGTAACTACGAAAAGCGAATATAAATTTGGAAACATTTAAGAGTAAGTTCGAAAAACGAATATGTTGACCGGCTTTTTCCCTATTGTGAACGAAACACATAAAATGCAATACATTATATTTATAAAATAAATCTAAAGGTTAGAAACCTATCTATATGTTTTTTCCATTTTTTTAATCGACACTGTTTTCACACAAATGAATTCCCAAAATTTTTCTTATTCACTTTTCAATCATACGATTTTTTTCAACAACTGGCGGCTGTTTTGCCAGTTGGTACCTAACTGGAAGACACCTTCCAACTAAACTTAAACATTAGTTAGAGTATAACTGAAAGACGTTAAATGGATTTTCACTTAACTGAAAGATAAAATAAAAAAAAATACGGCTGTTAGTATTTCGAATCAACGGTGATAGTAAATCAGTAGTTAATAGCCTCTAAAACAGGGCTGTTAACTTACGAAACCACAAAATGAGAATAAAAGTTGACCTTAGAGAAAGTGATCTAAACGAATGGAGTATTCTTTTTTTGTTACGATCTCTCAAATATAATTAAAAACATAGTAAGAACATATTAAATCCCCTTTGCCAGCAAAACAACTCTATCTATGATTGCAATGAAATCCAGAAACGTTATGTTGCATGATGTTGTTATGATCAAAATACAATCCAGAAACGGTACTTTGCATAAGTTATGATCAAATACAATTCAGAAACCTTACCTTGCATGAGTTATAATGAAATTTATAACTGCTGCATGCTTCTACAGGATTTTAATAATTTTCTCCGTTTTTAAATGTCACTCGAAATACCTGAAGATGTTGTTCGCGCTCTCTCTAAGACATAATGTTAGACACTCAGAAAGATTATCAAGGAAAAGAAAAGAGCGTTATCGTATATAATTTAATTAGAAACATTTTCCACATAATAAAATGTTTCATATACAAGCGGTGCTTGTAATACATTTGCAGATCTGGCAGCGCACTAATTTCAGTGCACGCCGCCAAAATTAGAAGCGGCTGTCAGAATAGCGTTCGTATGATGTTGCTTGTTATCGCCATTTATCGACTACACACAATTTTCGTAGGCTGCCGGCATTTTGATAAAGTCTCGGAAATTGTAAAGATTGAATAAAGCGCTGCGTTACTTTATAAAAAACTTATTAAAAAAAACAACAAACAAAATGTTTTGGGGTAAGTTTAACAATTCAAAATACATCTTAAATTTTCAAGAAAAATTTTCTCACATCACCACGTGTTTAGTACCTGGGAAATTGTATAAAGACAGGAAAAAAGCTAGTAATCACAGTTCAATTCTTTTATGCCTTTTAAAAAAAATTAATTAAAGGTTCTATTGCTTTTGTACCAAGAATCTTGAATATTAATGGCGTAGGTTGCATTCATTTCGTCCGTCTTTTTAAGTACGCATATGAAAATTAATCTATGTCGTATCCATGTATACATGTATGAATGTAAATGCAGGCGTACATGTACGTGTGACAGGATTCAAGGTTGAACAGTGTCAATTTTAATATGAACAAAAGTTGAATGTTCACAATTTCTTTTTTTTTACGATTAAGGTATGAATCTAAAGGCAAATCGCAGATATTCGCAAACTATAAAAAAATCATTTCATATATCGCAAATATCACTGGACCCGCAATCATCTCAGGGTGGTGTCACTCAATTCTATATCACTTCCGAAAATCAGAGGATTCTAGTCTGTACTTTGCGTAAAGACGTCTGCGAGCAGGTTATGCTGGATTTGAATTTTACAGTCGGCGATGAAGTCAATTTCCAAAGCTTTGGTAAGTTGGAAAATATAATTTAGAAAGCGGAATGTGAGCTTCTACAAATTGCACTTGCAGGCAGTGGAAATGTGTCATTGTGCGGGTATCTTATCGAAGATGATGATATGGACGATTTACTAAATGGCGGTGAAGAAGACGAAGAAGAATCTGAGACTGAAGCTGCTGAACAGAAACAGGATTTGCGCCAAACTTTGAATGCTAAAAAAGCAAAATCCAAGAAAGCGGAAATCAAGGCAGTTAAGGGCGTTAAAGCCAAAGGAAGTCTTGATAAGAATGATGATGATGAGGATGATGATGAAGACTCCGATATTGTAAACGACGTTGACGGTGACGATGACGACGATGAAGATGATGAGGAAAACGCAGCTGAAGATCAAGATGCTGAAGATGAGGAAGACGAAGATGATGACGATGACGATGACGATGAAGATGATGAAGAAAACGAAGATGGGGGAAATGATTCTGAGAGTGAGGATCTACCGCAAGCTAAAAGGAAGAAATTAGACGAACAGCAGAAAAAACAGAACGGCTTGGTTAAGGAAAACAAGAAAGTTGCGGATAAAAAGGGGAAGAAAGACAAAAAGAAGGTCGAACAGCCAGGCAATCAGCAGAAACAGCAACACAAACCTGGAGGCGAACGTGTTCTCTCGGGTGGAGTTAAAATTGTCGATTTACGCACTGGCAACGGCCCTGAAACCAAGGTTGGAAAGCGTAACCAAGTTTACTATGAAGGGCGACTCTTGTCCAATAACAAGGTATTTGATAGTATGAAATCTGGAACTGGATTCAAATTTACCTTAGGCCGCGGTGAAGTCATCAAAGGATGGGATATTGGTATAGTAGGAATGAAAGTTGGTGGTAAACGTCGCATCACATGTCCCCCACAAATGGCGTATGGTTCCCGTGGTTCACCCCCAACCATCCCCCCGAACAGTACTTTAGTGTTTGAAGTTGAACTTAAGGGTGTTAATTAAATAAAAAACACCTACTTATGCCAAATGGTCAGTTCTTCAATAATCATGTTGTTTTATAAGATTTCTAATTTCCTTACGGAGAATTCCATTATTGTACTTCCACGTTGAAGCAAATATAAGTATACATAAAGTGATTAATATCATCTGCTTTTTATAATCTGTTCTTTGTATTATTACTTTGTACACTTTTAATTAAAAACTTCCTTCAGTAGATGCTTTACATATTCAAATAAAAATTTCACATTTTCTTTTAACAAAATTGCTTTTTAATTTAGATATACCGATGACCGAGTGGCCGAGTAGGCAAGAGTCTCGACTGGCAATTCAATGGTCGTGGGCTCAAATTTCAAGTGCGGTAGGGTTTAATAATAGTAATAATAATAATATTAATAAAATAAAGCCGAAAGCCTTAGATGCTAGTGCTTTAAGACTTTAGTCTTAGAATTTATTAATTTAAATATACCGATCACTTAACACAAAAATGTTATGTCCGCGAATCTACATCTACCTTGTATTCAATTCCTAAATTTGACCAAAATTTTATTAGTCTTTCTTTGTCATTTCTAGTCCTTTTGCACATGACTCACGCAGTAAATGCGACTTAACTTCTCCTTAAATAAAACGTGGTCTTCTGGCAAAGGGACTATTTTTACTTAATTGCCATTTTCGTATTTATGTTTTTTAAACGTTCACTTTTAGTAGATGAAAAATGTAAATGTAGCAAATTCCTTGTGCAAAAATATTCAGTCAGTCCTCATATTTCGGTTGAAAGGTAATCTAACAGCATTGGCACAATCAGGTACCGAGTTACACAAAATTCCATGTAAAAAACTGGCGCGATACTTTCGAAACCCACTGTCATGCAGTGAAAAAGGAGTTTGAAAGAAAGGGCCTGGTAGTAAGTAAACAGTAAGTAAGGCGGAGTAGAGAGAGAGAGAGAGAAAAAGAGGGGCAGTAAGGGAAAAAAGGGAATTCTTAAAGGGGGCAGAAAGAAGTCCGAAACTTGCCAGCGGCGCTTAAATTTATTGTTTGCAATTTTAGTTTACTCTTATTTTTATGTACAGGTCTTTTTCAATGGTGTTCGCCGCACAAAGTTGGTTTACATCAATTTCAGCCTTTTCAATGTTAATGGAAACCTATCTCCCCGAAGGATCATGATCAAACACGCTGCCTACTCAAAGCGACTATGGATTACTAAGAGAAATTTAATTTTCTTTTCAGGCCTTTTATATTGATTTTGCACACATCAGTATCTGTGGTCGAACTCACTTCTCATTTCTATTTCAGTTCGACGCAAAACCCACGGTTTATAACAAAAGTACAATTGATTCCAACTTTTAAAATGCTTTACTAAGTTTCTGATTACAGTTCAATTGTTTTCATTTATTGTTGCAAGCTAGTAAAGGCTATGGTTGTGCATTCTCGGTCGGTTCTGCAATGCCAAATAATGGTTCAGCTGGGATTTTCCAATGTTCAGTAACATAGGGTAGGCGTTCACTAGGGTCAGTACTCCAATGATGAATACGACATTTGAGACGGGCGGTTTCCACATTATTAATTGTAATTGTACAATAGAATTCTTTGTTTTCTTTAGTGAGATCGGGACCTTCGATTGATTCTTTCGGCAAAGTGATGCATTCTTCTTTGCAAATGTAGCCTGCCTTTCGCAAAGAGGCTCTTACGTGCCAGGGTTTAATAATCCAAGGGTGATCCTTGTTCATGACTACTGCAAGTACTAGGCGTTCCAACATATTTACTGTCTTAAAAATTAAACAAACTATTTACAAAAAATTATTGTAATATCTATGTTACCGACCCGTTGTGCATAAGGCGAGCTATGCTTTGCTTCGACCTTCTCCTCGATTTTTTTAGCATATTTGGCAATACTTTCTTCCGTTTTGTATGCAGCCAAGCCAGGAAGCAGCAATTTATTATATGCGAATGTGGGCTTCAGTGATAATACATCCCCTTTGTCACCTACACCTTCCACAAAAGTTTTCAATACAACATCAATATTTTTGGGCTTCGTGACACCTGTATCTTCAACTAGTTCGTAGATATGATGTCGTCCTCGCATTAATCTTGGTTTTTGATTGATTTTATGTAGTGGTGGTTCGTATTTGCGCTTCAAGATGAATTTCGTCTTAAAATGAATAACGATAGATTGATAGTTCGGAATCTATGTCGAAGTCGTTCGCACTTACCCTCACTTGTTGTTGTAATCTTAAAGAATTATTGACTGACTTGACAAGTTGGTAAGTAATTGCAGTCAACATTTTAATTTAATTAATTTCAAATAATAGGAGATCAAATTCTAATTAATAAAAGAAATGTCCGATTCTCCCTTTTACAACCTGAGTAATCAGCTGTTTTGATTTATATCGTAATTGTCGACACGGAGTACAATCACGTAATCATGCAATTACGTACTTTTTTTAGTTTTGCAGTTTATTCAAATATTAAAAAAGATTTTAAATAAATACACCATTACTTCAATCGAATTTATTACCGGTTCGCTTATCTTCTTCACATCTACATTTTCGTGTGCAAAAATGATCTGCAGTTATTCGGTCCCATTAGAAGAAGCCTTGGAGAAAGCAAATCAAACACGACGAAGTCTAGCCGGTTACTTTTCCAGCGAAAACCTGCAACAAGTGTTTCGAGTAGCTAAACGTTTAGAAGTTGGTATGGTAGGTGTTAGTGAAGGCTTAATATCAGCCGCCGAAGCACCATTCGGCGGTGTCAAAGAATCTGGTATTGGTCGCGAAGGTTGCCATTATGGCATAGGCGATTACGTGGATATGAAATATGTCTGTATGGGAGATTTAAATTACAATTAAATCTTAACAATTTACTAAGCAAAATCTAGATTTCTAGCTTTAGCTCAGAAAATTTGGTAATTATTTGTTGCATAGATCAAGTCTTCCATTGTTTCGTTACTTTATCGCTGTGCTTAAAATATAGATTCCATTAGAAATTAAACTAAAGGCCATGAATAAAATTGGTTTATTTAATTTATTTTTGTATTGATTAGGTGAAAGTATATATTTGTGTGATGTAGAATAATCACAGGAAAAGTGTCACAATGATGAGCAACGCGATATTTTTTAAATAACGTCATTCAAAGTAGAACAACAAGTGCAATTTTAGAGTATCTAGCACAACACGCATAACACGTGCAGAGCAAATGAAGCAAAAGAAAGCCTGAAGCAAATGTTGGAAAGAGGACACAAGCGACGATTGTGTCCAGATGCCGTTTCTTCTCCGATAAAGGAGAATATAGACAGAAGCATAGTATTAATCCATTAGGTTATATGATACCGTTATGACACTGTTAAATAATAAGATAAAGGAGCAACCTGATAAGAACATAACTTATAAATATAATTAATATAAATAATTAAGTTATATTATTATATTATTATTAAAGTTTTCAATTAAGTTAAACAATGGTGCAGGCCTAAGGGGGATGCAAGCCATTTAAAAAAATTGGCAACGCGCCTATGATGCTACTCAATGGTGGTATGGAAAGCCGCAAGATAGAGAAACGTAATGGCTAGCGAGGGGCAATATGTTGGGTGAGGAATTGTCAACCAAATAGATAAATTATTTCAAATATCAGGAAGATTGGGAGGATAAATGCAAGATAAGATTTGTGCATGTGATGTGCTATGCCGGTAAAATTGAAAAGTGACAGCATAACTTTGATATGGAAATTGATAATATTGATCAAAAAGTGTGGATACGTTACCGTTTCGTCGTTAGTATAATCCTGACCAGTCTTCTAAACAATTTCATTTAAAAGTCTTTCACAAAGTAGATATAAACTATTCCCGCACATAAATCATGGGATTATCAATAGGAAGAGATCAATTAAATCAGTAAATTTAGGTAGTTCAACGATTGCAAGCAAATTGTTATTAAAATTACGATGTAGTTCTAAGCTAAACTCTCAAGTGAAATTTAAAAAAAAAAAACAAATAAAAACATTATATTCGGGCAAGGCCGCCATTTAAATATCCTACATCACTTTGCTGATGCAATTCTCCATTCATGATAAAATACCAAAAATTATATGTTTCATGGGTGCTTCTAAATAGAAGAGCGAACAAAACGTGGACTAGTTACAATTCAACGAAATTAATCTTCTTGTCGTCGAAGTCTTATTACTATGCAACTATTTTCACCATAAATGCTAAAAATGAACCTTTGTTGACCGACCTATCAAGGCTTACTTTTCATGAGCACGGGAAATTGCGATTGTGGACCAATGCTCAGTACCAAATATTAAAAATGTTTACTATTGATAAGAGTCCCTAGGCTCGGCTAAGACAAATAGACCTACATGATGCAAATTTCGTGTTGTTGAATTTTTGTCAGCTTCCAATTATGGATCAATTCTCAATCTGAAATATTAGGAGTTCGACGATTTTGCCATAAAAGGAGCTAAAAAACATGCAATTTTTCACAACAATTTAGTGAGCCATGTTGTCTCAAGCTTTCTCTTACATTTAGTTTGCCGCTGAGAAGATGGTAAGACGTCGCATGTGCATATTAAACGTAGAACAAGAAAACAAGTCAAGTCTATCAATCTCAGTTTGCAAGCAATCATAGAAAGAATATACTCTTGTTGGAGCTTAAGTTAAAATAAGAAAAGTCAAATATAAAAAATCTATTATATTGAAAAACAATAATAAGAGTCTTATACGAGAAAAGTGAACACAGAAATCACGAATTAAAAACAATATAAAAAATATGAAAAAATTGGCTCTTCTATTAGTCATCTCATATATTTATGTGTGGGAAATTCCAAACTGCTCGGTGGCACGTAAGTTATTCTCATGCTGTTATTTTGCATATCTTT
Source organism: Glossina morsitans morsitans (assembly GCA_001077435.1). Classification (NCBI taxonomy): domain Eukaryota; kingdom Metazoa; phylum Arthropoda; class Insecta; order Diptera; family Glossinidae; genus Glossina; species Glossina morsitans. The sequence goes on along the minus strand of CCAG010004727.1, from coordinate 131,784 downwards.
AAGAAGAAAACAAGTGAAATATTAAACATACTCTAAAGTGTAAGGCGAACCGTTGGTGAGTTTTTTAAATGTTTTTAAACACTCGACTTTTCAACGATTATATGGTATGTCCCGCTTTTTCTCGGAAACATAGTATGTAGTATCCATAAAAATATATATTTGAATTTGTTTTGCTCAAGACAGTACGTTTGACAGATAGATTTCGCACTCTTTCCGCGGCGAGTGCTTCTTATCACATTATTCATGGAGAAGCAAAAACAAATCTAAAAAATGTTGATTTACTGAATCGATGAAACAAGCTTGGAGTTTTTCTTATAACAGTTTGCTGTTGTCGTCATGTGAAAAGGTCGAGGTGTGTCTCTACGTATTACAAAAAATCGCATTTTTCTACAGTTCAATGGGACCTTGTAGATAGATTTAGGACGATATAAATTCATGAAGACAAGACAAGAACGAGAATATCAAATAGCCGTGAAGAGTAATTTAAATTTTGCATTTGCTGTTCGGATTCGTGAAGTTGCATTTTCCCTATTATCAATAAATAATTATTACTTGTCTGTCTCAAGTTCAGTTTTTTTTTTTTTTCATTAAAAATTGTATATAAATAAAAACAAGTTTTTTTTTTTCATTAAAAATTGTATATAAAAGCCAAGTTTTTTTTTTAAATAAATAAATAACTTAAATGATTTTCAACTGCTGACAACGCTACTCACAATTCTGAAGAGAACGCTAAATGAACATGCTTCAATACTTTACTCGCAATCGAACCGACTGAAGTTTTTCAATATTAGTTTCGAAGTTAGTTACAAAAACGAATTCGTGTACGATACATACCATAATGAAGTAAGCAAGAGCTGCACCGGGCAATAGTTCCATTCGTTTGAGAAGTGAGAACACAAAACTGAATCGACGGATATTTCACAACACGTTCGCGGAGAAGCTCACCCAAAATGTGTGCACTTAATCGATTATCTCGGAAACATCCTCGTATTTTTCAAAAGGCAAAAATTGTCAATAAATTATGATTATAGTTGCAGATATGTCCTCCTTCGAATGTTATAGCGGCAGATACCGCCATTTTTCCATTTTTCACACTAAGATTGCCCGCACGGAATTTTTCAACGAACCAAAATGAATTAACGCCTTTCCCACAAGGCAGTGGCAAAACAACAACAATTTTGTATTTTTGGACGTAGAAAAGGCAGTAAAAATGTTTGTTTGTTGTTTTGCGGCTTCCTGAGGAAATAACTTATATCCACTCCTGATACGTGCATATATCCAGGCTTATTAACAGAAAAAGTGATTTATTCATTAAAGTGTGAGAGGAACGATCTTCAGATGTTCCTTGTGCTTCTTTTTTAAGTCTTGAGTTTCCTTTCACCTAACATATCCGCCTTCTTTCCTTTCGCAAAGAATACGAAACGGATAAAGCAATCCTTCATATTTTTGAAATATAAATTTTTTACATTATTTTTGGAAAAATCAGAAATCGTGTATCCAGGCGAGGAATCAGATGCGTCCTATGTTACGAGATGTACAACACCGAATCGCGAGCGTGCTCTTTGTATCAATTTAGAAGATTGTCAATATCTTTATAATGTCTTAATAACAGTGCCACTCAAGGATTCCGATCGTCTTTATTTAAGTCGTAGCCAATGCGGTTATCGAAATGGGAAAGTATTGGTATAAACGAGCGCATTTAATCTCTTTTTCGGTAAAACTTAGCAACAATTTTTTCAATTCAATTAGATTTGTTGCCCCGAACGTCATAGGCAAAAGTTACCAACTGCAACCCCGCCAATTACTTCCCCTGTGAGTAATCTTCTACCAGACACAAGTCAGTGTGGTAACGTGCTGTCCAATCGTATTTATGGCGGTAATAAAACAGACATTGATGAATTCCCTTGGATGGCTTTGATTGAGTACACAAAAGGTAAATTTCTTCTTCTTTTTACGTTTTTCAGGTTAATTTACTCCGTCTACTATTTATTTATTTATAGGTAACAGCGACAAAGGTCATCACTGCGGTGGAACTTTGATAAGTGACCGTTATGTCATTACCGCTTCACATTGTGTTAACGGTCCTTCAATACCCACCGATTGGCGTTTAACAGGTGTCCGTTTAGGTGAATGGGACACAACTACAAATCCTGATTGTGAAGTTGATATTCGTGGTAATAAAGATTGCGCTCCAGAACACTTGGATGTTGCTGTCGAAAGTGCTATACCACATCCTATGTACGCACCAAACTCGAGAAATCAACTTCACGATATTGCCCTGCTGCGTTTGGCGCGTAGAGTTACTTTCACCGATTTCGTCAGACCAGTGTGTTTGCCTTTGGACGACAATTTAAGGACAGCAAGTTTTGATGGCATTGTTATGGACGTGGCCGGCTGGGGTAAAACTGAGAGCGGATCTTCCAGCACAGTCAAATTGAAAGCTCCCGTACAAGGTCTCGAACCTGAAGAATGCCGTCGAATCTACAGTCGTCAAAATATACACTTGGGAGATAAACAAATTTGTGCTGGCGGCAAGGAAGGCGTTGACTCTTGTCGTGGCGATTCGGGGGGTCCATTAATAACTCTAAACAAAAGCAGCAGGTTAACAGCCATACTTATGTTGATAAGATGAAATACCCGATAATTTTAATAATTTCTTTGGCTTATTTATTTTCAGGATAAGATCTAATTACTTTTTGGCAGGTATCGTGTCGTTTGGCCCTACACCTTGTGGTTTAGAAGGCTGGCCGGGAATTTATACTTGGGTCGGCAAATATATTGAATGGATTATACAAACGATGAAACCGTAGCATGCACCTTCGCAGTCTTTGATAAATGCTATTAATTTTTTCTATTTATTTATTTTTACATCTTTCAATACAAATAAATAAATAAATTTTCAAAAATAAAATACATTAAAATACAAAATTTTCACGTCTTAAAGCACTAACATTCAAGGCTATGAGTTTTATTGAAAACTCTACCACTGCTGAGACACGACCATTGAGTTGCTAATCGATATTCTTTGCCTTCGTCGCCCACACGTAATGGAATGGCGTATTTACATTTTTAAGGGTCAGAAAATGCGTAGAGATGAGCCCTTCTAAAAATTAACGAAACTGATGTAATTTATGGAAAAGAATGCTATTAATAGGAACGTGCCAATTGTTTTATTTCCACATATTAAGAATAAGACGATCGATCGTCTTTCCATGGAGTTTGGCTACATCTAAATGCTTATTGTCGAAGAATAGGGATGTCATTGGTTAGCTTGCTTATTTGTAACATTGGGTAATGCACTTTAGAGTCCCCATATGTTTTTGATGAGTGTAATGTATTGATCCCATTCAAATTTGTCTTCTTGTTTTATCTGGACAAGTTTATGTCTATTTGGACATGCCGTCCATCCTATTCATTGCATATTGCACCTTCCTTTTGACAAACAATCGAAAGACAACCTCTTTTCGACCTTGAAACATGCGAAAAATATTAGCTAAAAGTGAAGGTTTTTTGAATAACACGCTTTCCACCTTCTTCAGCTTTTAATTTTGCTAAAAATGGGGCAAAATAAAGTCATAAGCCTAACATTAATCGTACACACGAACTCTTTAAAGTAGATAAGATACGAGTAGTGGGTGCAGCACTCAATGGTCATTTTATTTAAATTTACGATTTACTTCTTGATATCTTAATATTACTCCTAATCCACTCGGTGTAAGAGCTAATGCGCATATAAACACCTGGAAGATTGGATTGGCCGCAATTAGTGCTGGGACCAAAAGCGACAATTCCCACCAGCGTGCACCGGTTAAGACTATTAATAGACATAAAAGGACCGCCGCTATCACCTAAAAAAATCGTATATATAACGCATAAGTCGAATATTTGGCAAAATACATGTTAATTTAAATAATAAAATTATTTACACAAGTTGAAAAGGTTGTCCTTCCAGTAAGAAATGCTTCAACTACGTAAATCGCTAATGACCACACATTTTTGCAACCACAATCACGATAATTTTCTTTAACATACATATATTATCGACAAATTAGGAACGAGGTATTTGAGTTTAGCATGAGACTACAAGTTGATTTACCCAAGTAGCACTTTTTCTTGTCTCTTTTTGATATACTCAGCCATTTAATACAGAAACTCTAGGAGATTAAAGTAAACGGCCGTTAAAAAGCAGAAAGCAAATCCTAAAAACTACATCAAGGAAAGAGAGAGAGACAACCACTCGAATAATTTGTGCTTTAAAAATCCTACGTAAAAGTAGTTTCTATAAACCCAGCCTAGTTGATGTGGCATTATCCTGAGCACTACGTTGAAAACGTGAGTGCTATGCTAAACTTGGTCAGAAGTAAAAAGCCGACTATTGTGCCTGAAATGCAAACATGTGCAGGGAAAAGTAATTTATTATATCAAAAATGATATATATTACGCGATGTGGCACCCGTTGCCGGGTCTTTTTTTATTTATCAGATCAATTTCTTTATTCACTTCCCAATTATTATCTTTAATAAATGTAAAACTAGGAGACCAAAAATTTCTCTTAAGGAATTGCTACCGTGTTAATATCGGGAAATGGCAGTTGCAGAGGGCAAAACCATTGAACAAATCCTAGCTTTCTGTCCCTAGAAGCAAGTCGTCTATTTAGTTGGAAGAAAACACAAAACATATAATTCTCCTTCTGCGTTCCTAACTGCTATTCGGGTGGTAATAAAATCTTGTGTCCACTTACAGTCGTCTTTATTATATAAAAAAAAAAAAATTAATAAAAATTTACCTTCACAAACATCATTCATTGTTCGAGATTGCGAACAAAACTCGGTCGGTGTTATAACGATACTGTCCTCAAAATTCTCACTGTATTCTGCATAACGGATAGCACATTCCGTATTATTCATTATGGATAAGCTAATGTAACGCATATTTGTTCTTGTTAAGCCACTTGCTGAAAAAACAACACAAAATTGGAAATCGTCTCTTGTAGACAAAAATGTGTCAATATGTCAAAAAAAAGAAAGAAGGCCGAGACATCAAACTCGAAAGCTTTGTTTTCAATGAGCAATAATAAATTTTGATAATAAATTGGATCAATCGTTTGTGAAGATCTCACCGTTTCGGTTGCTATCTCTCCAACCAACCACTAAGCCTATATTGCCCGCCAAAGATTGGATATCAGATTGCGGTAAGCAAATCTTTTTAAATGATTCTTTAAAAAAATAGACAAAATTTGGAAAAATTAAAAAAAAAGACGAGCAAAAGGAAAAAGAGAAGGACATGCATTTCTCACCATTTACATCATGTGGCATAGATAATTTTAACAAGGCCACATCGTTGTTGAACAAAGGTTCATTGTAGTTGGGATGAATTAACGCTTCTACAATTTGCACATCGGTATAGCTCGTCTCGTTACCAACGCGGACGTAGATTCTTTAAGTAATAGTTTTATAAGAACATTTAAAGGAAATTAATTGGGTTTTTCCTTTTGCTTACAATCTAAGGTCGTGCACTAAATTCTCCACGCAATGAGCGGCCGTTAAGACGTGTTCATCACTGACGATCGTGCCCATACAACGATAACGTACTGTCCGACTAGCTGCGGACAGAAACTAGAATAATAAGTCTCTTTGCAAATTCTTATAGTGAACTATTCTTTCACATTTTAATTGCAGTTAATATACGAAAACTAAAGGACAGGTCGGAAGGTGTGAATCTTTACGGATGCTCCTGACCTTTAGCTAATTATGGAAAAGAAAGAAAAATCGAAAGCCTCGTCATCTATATCGTCTTTGGTCGAGAGTGTGGGTTCAAAAATTAAAACTTGCACTTGCGGTTTTAAAATGAACGAAGCCCGATGGGCGTTTTGTCGCAGCGCTTTGGTTTTCACTCTTGGGGTTATGCTCACCATGCAATTGCAAAATGTTGTGCATGATATTATGGATTAAAAACACGCCCATATATAATATTACTATCGATAATAACGCAAGTGATTGAAATGATTCAGCTCGCTGTCCAACACTCTACGTATTTTCTGATATTCAAATAGCTTTACTCCCTGTTTTATATATTCTTCTATATTCTTTTATTTTTTTAGCAAATAAATTCAAAACTAATCTTTCGCTACTTACTAATATTCAAGTAAGCCAGTCTTACTATCCAAGGGTATAAAGAGTTTTCGTTTCGGGCGGTTGGTAAGAGTCCACATTCATTTTCTGTTACCAAGTATTTATTATGTTTAGGGGGAATCGGCAAGTCGCCATGCCCCTGTGACGTATCAACCGCTTTTTTATGGTAACTATGAAGGTGAAGCAGTAGCAAAATTAAAACTGGGCTATCATTACTTTCCTGGGAACTTTTCCCATCACAAGTCCCCCGTTGAACACACGGAACGTTGATTTCTTGTGTGCGTAAATATTCTTCGTAGTCATATTCGTCACCAAAAGTGGGCGGGCAATTGCGGCCGGTCTTCTCATCCAAATAATTCAGTTTTATTTTCCCTCTAGCATTACGTTTATGCTGTTGGTCTTTCGGGCAACACACATAAACCTCTTCTCCATTAAACTGGCATATCGATCCTTTGATTATTGTATTAATTTTGGTGTAATTTGAAGTAGAAGCAATGAGATCTGATAAGGATTCGCAGTATTTAAGTTGTACGCAGTGACAGGAGGCTATTAGTGAAGTCAGGCCAATGGCTAAAATAATATTGGAACGGAATAGAGCAAAAATATTAGCGGCCTAATGAAATATTTTATCTGCTTATTTAATAAAGTTTGTGTCTTAAATCTTTTGTATCCAAGAAAGTATGCGTTGTTCAACTCTTGAACACTACTTGCTACCACCACTCTGGCTCGCGTGCCGGTAGAAAATTTCAATTTTCAAATCAAGCCCATATATTTATGCCTTATGAATGGTGATCGGCGTATTCAATCCTATTCGCATATAACTTTCTTACTTTCATATACGCATAACTAACTAAACATAGCGAAATGTTCATAATTATATGGTAATATATATGAGGGAAATAGATCAGCATTTTTAAGATGATGTCGATTAGTTGTATTTATTCCAAATTATGAGTTACATATACACAGTACTGAACAGTACTGTACAGTATGAGAATATTGAGCGAACATTTTACTTCGATAGCTTTATTATAGAAGAAGCGGAATGAAATTCTAATTCTATAAAATTCAGGATTTTAATTAAGGCCTACAAATGCCTATACCAACATACAAGAAATATAACATTATGCTAAAAAAGGCACAACTTTTTTTAAAGTTAACAGCCTAATATGGGCAATTTTGGACATCACCTTGCCATTTTACATTCCAACCCTGCTAATGAGCGTTAGAAGTATTTAGAAAGCCATGCTTTGGTCAATATCTTTAAAGGTAATACTTAATTTTCCTTGCTGCATTTAACCTAACACCGTTGTCGATTTTACACGAAGATTGCGGCAGACAGAGATAAATCTAACGTGGAATCCATGAAATTGGTGAGTATTTGTGTAAATTGCAGTACACAGCGAAGAGTTGAATTCGGCGGCCATTACGCGACCATTTCATTGTAGCTGGTTATTATTGCTAGATCAATATTGTGGAGTTCTATAAATTTTAGTATCAATTACTAACAGGTGTTGTTTAGAAAATATGAAAAAAGATTAAGAATTTGTTAACTTATAAATTAGTGTGGGCGTGGCCAATTTCATCCATTTTCGAACATGAATAGGAAGATGTTCTATAAAATATATGTAGAAAATTTGAGCCTCCGAAGTTTCATGAGTAGTAAGCAAAAACCCAGAAATCTTTTGCTTTGCTTTCTGTTTATGTTTTACTTTTGGCGCGTTCTGCCTGTAAGAACTTACAACGTTTTCGAAGAATTTGGGATCTTATCCTTTGCGGCCACGAGAGTGGCAACAACACACATCCATCCAGATATACAGAGACAGGCTATGAATATATATACTATTGGAAGGTTCTCTGCAACTTCCTTTTGATCAAAGAGCCTATAACAACTCAGCTGCATTGCATATCTTTGTCCTTTTTGCCCGGTGTGTTGACTTCCCAAAAGAATGTTTTCAAAATTCCTTTAATCAAATTTTAACTTAATACCTAGAAAAACTTGGGTGCATTCTCTTTTTTCAGCCTATTTCCCCTCTTTCACATTATGTGAAGTACTTATGGGCCGACTCACACATGTTTTGAAGCTGAGTTTATAAACATGAGCTAAAAATTTGTGACTGTTGTTGATGTTTGAACAAAATATGACGGACGGACGGACGCACAAATATCACAGGTTGAATACCCGACGCATAATTCATGTTGTTGCAGCCAAAATAACTAGTGTACAATACCCTTCGGCAATATCCCTCACTTGTTGATTAAGCAATTATTATGAATAATTAGCACACCGCACTTCTATTCATTGCATGCATTACTGTGTTTATATTCTGTAACTGCGGATTTATTTTCTGCTCTCGTACCTTTATTTGAGCCGAATACCGCAATGCAACCGACAAAATATACCAGATGTTGTCCTCCGATAAGCATGTTTTACTCACAAGATTAAGCAGGAACAACGTCAAATTTTTGTTTCATTTATATGCTGTGTCATTTAATTTTCAAAACAAAAAAAAAAGTGCGAAATTTTATTCTCACATAATAAAATCGCGAAAAATTTCTATATTCATTAAACAACTTAAAGTAGAAAATTTGCCTTAACGGAGAAAAATAACAAAACGATAATTTATAAAACCAGTTCTAAATGCACCGTAACGTTTAACGTGGAATATAATAATAAATTTGGTACAACATTGTCTTATGAGTTTTTAAAGAATCATTGAAATCCGTGTACAACTTAAAAGCGTATGTATTAATAGCAACTAATCAAAGTATACTTTCGAAACGTTTTATAAATATGTGCAAGTTGTTCATGTCAAATATGAGATTTAGTTTCTTTATTACATACACAGATGAAATAATGCTCGTATATGATAACGATTAATCTGCGTATTCAGTTTTAAATTTCGTTAAATTCATTGGCGACCTTGTCTAAACTTAGCTACCTATTGTTTATTGTTTAGTGGAACCAAGAAATTAAAACCGTATTACAAATGTGAGTTGGGACTTGTTTGTCACCGACTAAGTTTCGTGGAGGAAACACATATTTGAAAGTTTCTCATTAAACGACAATGCACTCAATCTAATTGTCGCTTATTGCGGCTGACATAATTAGAACGATCTAATATGACGGCCATACAGTGTACAGTTAGTTTCGCTTTGGTTTAATCAAGAGCTTTAGAATGTTTATATTATACAATGTCTTAATATCATGTTTACGCTTTTTAACGGATTTATGCAAACCGATTACGTCCAACTCATGCCGTACCATACGAACAGAAATGCAGACCTCAAACGTCAAACGTAGAGCACGAATAGGAATCACTTTATGTAATTAATGCTGACCGTTTCTAGTTTATTTGTGCATTAGTAAGTCGCCTCGGTTCTCCGAATACTGCGGTTTTCAACAATTTCCCTTCCCGACAAAAGAGAGGAGAAGTGCATTTAAAAAATGATTGCCTAAGAAAAGTAGAAAAGAATTTCATTCCGCTCGTTTAATTCTAGCTACTTCATCGCATCATTTCGATTTGCTTTTAAGACATTTGGAAATATTTCCAGTATTTGGTCGATTGATATGTAGTTGCTTTAAGTGTTATTGTAATGGTGGTTTTTCCAAATTGTTGTCCATCGACGATATTGCAACAAAATTCCAAACGACATTTTAAACATTCCATGATTTTCAAATACAATTAATGCTAATAATGTATGTATTGGACTGTCTTGACTTTAATAGAAACTTTTGCGCAATGGGGATAAGAAGTCTTCCAAAAGTTATAGTTAGGGAGAGAAATATTTCACCAATAGATGAATAAAAGTATATAAGTCGTTGACATTTTCTACTTCTACTGAATTTTAAAAATTCCAAATAAATTCCGTTCGCTTTCTATGTGTTTCGATTGATATTTTATATCCCCAGCAGCTTTACGAAAACTTGTTTCAATTACTTGGGTTGACCGAACACTTGCTAAAAATTAACTTTCATTTCGCTAATTATCTATTAAATGCACTTGCTTTCGGAGAAAATGTATTTAACAATTTTCGTGAAGATGGTTCACTTTATTGACATATTGTTTTCTTAACGATACACCGAAGAAAATAAAAAAAAGAAGTAAAACAAAAGTCCAAGTTGTATGGATTTTACTTTAAATGCTTAATTGTGCATATATATATGTACTTGTATTTGTTTATTTACTGTGTATGTCAAAAATAATTAATAGAAAATATTAAAAATGCGTGCGTCTGCTTACATATAATTCTATACATGATAATGGAATGCAATTACGTTCGCATATATATAGCTATGTGCGTGTAGGTTTTATGCATTTCAATTTCTTTCTTTTTTTTTTTAAACTAAAAGCCCATAATAATGATGATGGTGATTATGAAGTTGTGTGCTGTATCTGAGCTTTAATTAGCTTTATGCCACTAGAGGAACTTCAGCATTAGTAGTAGTAATTGCTTGTGTAACTATCGAGTTAACTGAGTTAACTGTAACTGCGACTGACATTGTTGTTTGTTGTTGCTGTTCTTCTTGCTGCTGTTGGTCTGTTACTGTTGTTGATGCCGTTTCTTTATTAAAGAGTTGTTTATGCATTTTAACCTGTTCAACTGGTTTTTCGGTAACAACATGTGATGTGCTAAGATCAACGTCGTTTATCTTTTGCTGCTTTTGCCTTTGCTGTGTGTTGTTATTATTATCGTTATTATAAATAGCATCATCGTCATTTGGTTTGTTAGCATCATACATAATATTCTCAATGTCATCAACCGATGTTTCTTTGCCCTCTCTAAGAACCTCTAAGATTGAATCACTGAAGGAGTTCTTTTCATTACTTGACGGTTCATTAGTATCCATTACAGATTTACAATTAGCATTGGTCGTGCCTGCACTTGCTGCTGCCGTTGTACTCTGACGTCGCTTTAATTCCGATGCAATTCTTGCACCCACCTTTTCATCGATTTCTATAATTTTTTGTTGCAACTTTCCCTTAAATTCCAACGGCCACTTCGGATGCCATTGACGAAATAATTTTATCTAAATATATAAATGTGAACGTAAACATATATTTACGCTTACAAGCAACACTTTTGCCTCTTACCCGACATTGAAATAAACTTAACGGTTTTTCATTTATTATTAGCATGTTTTTTACATCTTCAGCGATACCATTAGTATGGCTATTAGTATCTAATGCAACGTCTCGTCTTGCTGATGCTGTTGGTGATATTTCACATGTGGCATTAGTTGCTTTCGTTGCTAGATATTCTACAAGTATTGGTATGAAATCATCACGTTGTAATTCACTCCACTCATTGAACCATTGCACGACATAACGAAATTCGCCATCAATTGTTAAATTATTCATAGACATGTTTTTTCAGAAGGTTAGTCTTCGGTTTATTATGATTGTATATTATATTCTGAGCAATAAAAAAAACTCATAGACTGAGGATATTGTTCCCGTTTGTGGATATAGAATACTCTGCAACTATGTACAAAAAACAAAAAACAAAAAAAACAATGCCGCGAGCCCCATAAATACTTTCTTATTTATATGTAAATAAATTTAATTTGCTCGAAGTGACGTTCGCTAAGACAGCAGCGAATTCATTGCATTTTCCATTTTCGCATATGTTCAATAAGAGCCATATATCGCGCGGATGGACGGACTCACAACGTTAGCTTTACATATCTTTAACAAACAAACAACTTCGACATTGTTTTTACAATCTATTCAAGATTTAATCAGCTTAATTTTCAGTTAACAATGAGTTTGGGTGTTTGTGCAAAAGTATGGCAACTTTGTTGGAAAAATGAAAAGAGAAAAAAATCGGCACCAGAAACACACAAATTACTAAACAGAATGTACATAGAAACATATAAACGATTAATATATAGCTTTCTTATGAAGATAAATGAAGATTTGTTTTCTTTTGTTAATCATATTTCATTTATGATCTCCATCATGATCATAATAATCACGCACCAGCAACAACAATATTTTTTTTGAATATTCTCACAATAATAAGTATTGACCCTTAATATGCAATTACAATTCAATTGACACACATAATTTCATTGTCCAAATAAAACTTGATAGTTAAGCACATTACCACTAGTCGGATATATTGTTAAGTTACTTGAATTTTATGCGTATGCTTGCACATATGTCTTAACTCTACAACATCAACTTCTTTAATGGCACTGTCATTGTTGTATTTCCTTGCTTTTTGTAAAAATTTCCAACATGTACTAAATGTATATTTGTACAAAGTGCGCTTCAAAATTTATAATTTTTATCTGAACATTACAAGTTTATTAAATTATTTCCATCCGTTGTTCTTGTTGGCATTAATTTAGCTACGTTTACTATCCCAACTGACAAGTTAAGTAAAAGAAGGCTTAAAATATCTAAAAGTGTTTTCGTTTTCCGAGCGCACTAAAGAAGGCGAAAAGCACGATGGGAACCATTTGAGCAGAATATTTGAATATCTTCTCTTGTGCGATAGTAAGAAATTAATGTGAACTTTAACATCTAATACTAACCATAGATTTTATTCAATTCGGCTCTTCACTCATTTACTAACTAGAAGGAAATATCGCTTTTCTTAGAAAGTGCGGAATTATTTAAGAAAAAACATAAACTTCTAAATCTTCTTCCGTGGAGGCTCGGTAAAATTGAACGAAATCTTTAGAAAATATGATGTGAAACATTGATTATCTAAAAACGTTATTTCGTAGATATATCACCATTTGCGTCCCCCAATCTTTGCTTTTTGGCTTAACATTGTAGGTTTCACGCCGGTATGAATTGGATAAAAATTTTACGCAATTTTAAGCTTGTTTGTTTTTTTCTCTTTTAAGAACTTTGACGACGGCATTATTTCAGAAAAGAGCGCCAAGGTAAATGAAATGAATAATTTATATTTTTATTTGGTCGATCAATCCTTAGGTTTTAAATAACCAAAGAGTTGGCAGCCATAGACACTCGTTCATATGGTAATATGAGGTTATATGCTGCGAAGATAATTTTTTTCTTTTCTTTCAAAAAATATTCCCGGCTGTTGCGTTTTTCCTCTGCTTTTTAATATAAAATATTTCTATTTAGGGTTGGTAACAAAAGAATAGTTTCTGAATCTCTATACAACAATACCGATCCTTGTATTTATCGCAAAATATCTTCGTTGCAGTTAATTGTCATCTCAAAAGTCTGTGAATTTCTGTGTGGCTACATCTACAAGCAAAATTTACTCTTCTTACATACACATTTATAGAAGGAAAAGTCAATAGGTGGTGAGAACTCCCACCATAAATCAATTATAATAACAAAACATTAGGAACGGCGCGGATGACAGTTGCCGCAGTGTGCAATCGAAAAATCAGCCTGCACATAACAATAATTTACATTACACTGAGGACGAAAGAAAGCAAATATTTGTTTTTTAATTCATAGACAACAACGAATTTACGTAAAACGCAAAGTAGGAATCCTTTTTGAGTGCTGTTTTAAAACTATGATAATATAAACACAAAAACTTGAAAATTATAGAATGTCGACAGCAGTGGAAATGGAACAAAACAACAATGAAGACCAACAAAAACAGTGTACTTCTGCAAGTACTTGTTCATCGAAGGTACCGATGAAAGACAGTGACTGCTCCCAAGAAGAGAAAATAGCTTTAGCAGAAAAATGCAAGAATGAAGGCAATGATTATCTTAAATGTAAGTGGTAATCTGCCTCGGAAAGCTGAGTGTGTTTTGTTTGTAATTTTCCCAAGATATATTCCAGCTAATGTATGTGCAATGATTCTCATTAAGGGTTTTGCATCAAAAATCATATATGAGCTTATATATTGTTGCTTAAACTAATATCCATAAAAAATAATGAATCCCAATTACAGCTAAAGATTTCACAAAAGCAATACAAATGTACACCAAAGCCATAGAATTAATGCCAAGTAATGCAATTTTTTATGCCAACCGGTCACTGGCTCATCTTAGACAGGAAAGTTTTGGATTCGCTCTACAAGATGGTATATCGGCCGTAAAGTCCGATCCTGCATATTTAAAAGGATATTATCGTCGTGCAGCCGCACATATGTCACTGGGCAAGTTTAAGCAGGCTCTCTCGGATTTTGAATACGTATGTCCCACATGATGGCAGTAAACCAAGCTATCGGAAATAATTTCTTCATTTCTTAAAAAAACAGGTATCAAAATGTCGTCCAAATGATAAAGATGCTAAACTGAAATTTACGGAATGCAATAAAATTGTGAAAATGCGGGCATTTGAGAGAGCAATTGCTGTGGATAAACCGGAGAAAACGTTAGCAGAAATGTTCCGAGATTTGGAAAACATAAGTAAGTTAAATGATTAGTCCAACTCAGTTGATGATTATAAATTGAGCGGTTTAAAGCAATTGAGGATGATTACAAGGGACCTGCTTTAGAGGACGGCAAAGTTACTCTAAAATTTATGCTTGACCTTATGGAGCATTATAAACAACAAAAGAAACTGCACCGGAAATATGCTTATAAGGCAAGTATTTGTGTCTTTAACGTCTTAAGAATTTAACCTCCGAAAATTTGCGATTGTTATCGAAGTGGCTTTTTTTATAATTAGCTATCTTTACTGTTATTTTCAGATACTATGCGATATTGATGCTTACATGCGCACTCAACCTTCTTTAGTTGATATTAATGTAGCCGGAACTTCGAAATTTACAATTTGTGGTGATATTCATGGTCAGTTTTATGATCTAATGAATATATTCGATATAAACGGTCTACCATCACCGACAAATCCATACTTATTCAATGGCGACTTTGTGGATAGAGGCTCATTTTCAGTAGAATGTATTTTCACATTATTTGGTTTTAAACTGTTGTATCCTACTCACTTTTACTTATCACGAGGTACTTAGCGTTTTTTTTTCAAATCTAGTTTTTATATTAAGTTCTCTGTGAATTGAAGGTAATCATGAGAGTATTAATATGAATCAAATGTATGGTTTTAACGGAGAAGTTACTGCCAAATATACAAGCACTATGGCCGACATGTTCACTCAGGTTTTTAATTGGTTGCCTTTGTGTCACTGCATTAATGAAAAAATTTTGGTTATGCACGGTGGTCTCTTTTCCGCTAAAAATGTGACATTGGACGATTTACGTTCCATCGAACGGAACTGTCAACCGCCCGAAGATGGCCTAATGTGTGAATTGTTGTGGTCAGATCCTCAAGCTTGGAATGGTTGTGGGCCATCAAAACGGGGAGTGGGTATACAATTCGGTCCAGATATAACGGAAGCCTTCTGCAAACATAATAACTTGGAATATATTATACGTAGTCACGAAGTAAAAGATATGGGTTATGAGGTAACCCATAATAGCAAATGTATCACTGTGTTCTCAGCACCAAACTATTGGTTAGTTTCCATCATCTTTCAAACTTTAAATAGAATACAATTTTTGTATTTTTTTTAAATTTGCAGTGATACAATGGGTAATATGGGCGCTTTCATAACGATTAAAGGCAATGATCTAAAACCCAACTTTAAATCCTTTGAAGCTGTGGTAAGTTATAATAACACGATCAGAAATAGCATTAAATGTACCATAATCAGCATAAGATATCAGTGTAAGTAAGTAAGTGTTATTTTGTCAATCTGATAGCGTAATTAAAAGTGTTTGCATAACTTAGGAATTATATATTTTATATTAAGCGCATTATTTATTTATTGAAAATATATTCGTAGAGTATAATAAAAAGAAAAGGAATAGTAGCAGTTATGTTGTATAAAAAATACAATATTGTAATATAACACTACAGTACAGCTGCGAAAAAGAAAATAATTTTACAAGTATGAACATTAGAATATACGCAGATACGGGGAATTTTACTTTAAGCTTACAAAATTTATTTAATTTATATTGAAATTTAATGTTTATTGAAAGAGCGTAGAAATATTTAAGAAAGGGTACACGGAAGCAAATTCCACTTGCTCTTGATTAGCATTGCATGCGAGTAGATATGTGATTGTATATATTTGTACTAATCAGATGCTTTTGATTTTTATCTGGTCTCTATTTTGTCGCACTTGTTGGTTTGCGGTTAAGCAGTTTCAAATAAAAAGTTGCAAAAGAAACAAGGAAATTAGGAATTCTCGTCTCTTTTTTTTCGAATTTTTAGGAAATGTTTTTTGTTTTTTCTTTAACGAAAATTGTCATGGTGCCTTTATACAAACCGTAATTCCTGTTATTTAATTTCTCTTTACAGCCTCATCCAGACGTGAAACCTATGGCCTACGCAAACAGTCTAATGAGTTTATTGGCGTAGTTAGTTATCAAAAAATCGGTTTGTTTGTACTAAAAACAAAAGGTATAACAATCTTGAAGTAGAAAAGCCGATAAAGCTAACCTTTCAATTCAAAAGGAAGAAAAGGAAACTTTCAATGGAAAATATATTGCGATTGGAATGTCCATTGCTTGTTCTCCTAGTTAAAATAAGAATACTTATAAAGCTTTGTAAAAGAAGAAAATTTATTTTAAAATAAACACCAAAAAAAAAAAATTAATTTTATCATTATTATTTGTTTGCTTAACTAATCTCAACGGTTAAATTGATTAATTAATTTGAAAAATAATAAGAGGACCGAAGCTTCAAGCATGATGAAATGATTCATTGCCTTCTTGTATTCCAGAGCAATACAAGTTAAAGGTATGCATGCAGGAGTTTCGTTAAAAAGCGCGCCCACCGCGCTTAACAGCAATATAGTTAAAGGGCGAAAATATTTCCTATAATAGTAATTTGCCGTGAGATTGAAATTAGGTAAATGAGAGCAAACATTAGATCTGTGCGTGATACTATTCTAGTACTCTACTAGTTGTGGAAAAATTAATCCCTAGTCCGCTAAATATAATTTGCAATTAACACACTTAATTCGTTACATTCTGTTTTCAAAGCCATTGTATTTGATGCTCATGCCAAGAGGATTTTTAAGAAAAAGATAACCTACATTGTCTCCGATATCAGGCAATTCAGTGCCCAAAATATTGCTCGAAAGTTTCCATGCTGATATGAAAGCACGTGGAATATTAATAGGGTTGGTATTATTTGAACTTTTTCATTTAAAAATAAATGTAATAATATGGTAGTTGGACGGAGTTAAGGAAGCATAATTTAAGCTGAATTAAGCGGTCAAAAATAATCGCTTTGGAGGGCTGGTTAGCCTGCCTTTATATTCATATGAACAAAATAGAAAAGTTAATTTGCAGTAATTTTTACGCGAATAACTCTTTTCCCAAAATGTCCACTCATTCCGCGAATTTCTTTTACATTGAACGCTTTAACTGACACTGTATGCACTTTGGACTTGTTTTATTTATCTGAACAACACATAATATTTTAATCAAATTCGAAAATTTTCACTTCAAAATTATAATTTCTTTAAAAAATAAGTAGAAAATAGTCTGTGTTTTTGGAATCTTTTCAAAATTTTCGGTTTATTGTTTCAAGATTTCGCAAAACTTTACAAAATTCGCTGTGTATCTGTTCTTTTTTTGGATATTTTGCCATAATTTTTGATTTTTGATAAGTTCGCGCAAACTTCTCTACGTACCGGACCACAGAATTTATGAATTGCTACTCCTTTTTAAGGTTAAGATCAAATTTGGGTGTTCGCGGGCGGTATTAGAGAGTTTTGAAAGTCTTCATGAAATCGAATTGCAGAAAAAGTAGAGTTTGTAGACAGAAATGAGGTGATTTTGTTCTTCCCTAAAATACTCAGTTTTCTAATGCTATGTTTTTGTTATCAGTGGACAGCGGTGTCGATCTTTGGATCGCGCTCAAAGGTATAATTGCTCATTCTTTTCCAAATTGTGTGTGACATATCTCTTGTTTCCAACTTCTTTTAAACAGCAAACCTTGGTCACCTGTTAATGCTGAATATATTCCTTTCTCATATCAAATTCGAGAAGTGCAATCTAATGAATACCTTTCGCAATCGTTAGAGGCATTGCGAGACGATGATGGAGATCAAAGGATTGAGGCAAATACGGATGTTTATCCGGCACCTCTAGAATACTTAGAGCAAACACTTCCGCCAGATTTTCAAGATATTCCAGCCAATGCATCTTTTGAAGAACTTGTTTGTATATACGCCTCTCCCCCTCCCCCAACGCCACAGATAGAACCCCAAATCGCAAGACCAAATTTAGAACAACTGGAGGCCTCTTTTAGGGCGGAAGAAGTTACAAGGCCGCCTTCGCCAAAAAAGGCGCCTTGCCCTATGGCTTTGAGTGAAGATCCATACTATATACCGCCTCCTCCTAAGGACAAGACGGATATTCAGGGTATGATTAAAAGAGCGCGAGCCATCGAAAGACTTAGGAAGATTAAAGAAGAGGAAGCAGCTAAAGCGAATGCTAGGAGCAGAAAACAACTTGGTCAACCACCCAGAGCAAGTGCCCCAGTATCTAGAGCTCGTGGTGCACCTTCTAAGCCTGGTGGTCAGTTACCTCGAGCAGGTCGTCCCCCGCCACCCGGAGCAGGTCGTGTACCACCCAGAGTTAGTGCTCCCGCACAGAGAGTTCGAGGGCCGCCTGCTAAACCAGCGGCCAAAGTTAGTGCTTCAACATCTAGAACCGGTGTTCAACAAGCTAAGCCCAGTGATGCAGCCTATAAAACCCGTGATCAGTCACGTAAAATAAGTGCTCCACCATCTAAAACTCGAGGCCCACCCCCGAAGGCAGCCCCACCAAAACCGGGTGGTCCACCCAGAGCAGGTGCTCCGGCATCTCGAGTTGGATCTCTACCACCTAGAACTCGTGGCCCACCCCCAAAAGCAGCCCCAATAAAACCGGGTGTTCTACGCAGAGCGAGCTCTCAACCATCTCGCCCTCCACCACCTAAAATTCGTGGCCCACCGGTGAAAGTAGCCCCGGGTGGCCCGCGCAGACCAAGTGCTCCAGCATCTCGAGGTGGACCTCCGCTACCCAAAACTCACGGCGCCCCTCCGAAACAAGCCCCATCTAGAGCAGAAGTACCACTTGCTAGGCGGCGGCCGGGACCAGAGACTGGGGCGATTCCGAAAAGATTGGCACCTGCTAAGCAAACAGCAGATAGGAGACCTGGTGAAAAGAAAAAAGGGGAAAGACCTAAGACGAAGCCTCAAGATGCTAGGTATGTAGAGGCACTCCCGCCAGTAAAATTACCGACTCCTACGAAGCCTAAAACTCCTTCCCCACCTCCTGGACCAACATACGAGAGTATAGTACATAGAATTTCGGCAATAAGGGCGAAAAAGCTACCACCCCAAGAATGTGTAGGAGAAATGGCGGATGTGGCTCGAGACTTAGACATCCTAGAAGAGGTCACTGCAGAAGAAGAGGCTGCTGCAGAGGAAGATGCTGTTGCGATGCAAGCAGCTTGTGAAAAAATGTGGTTATCCCCTAAAGGAAGACCTTGGAAAACTCGACCGAAGTTTAGACGAGATTTGCTAGATGTTTCTCCGGATCTTATTCAAGAGTATATAGAGCCTGCGGAAGAAACCATAGATGAGTTTCTGGCGTTAGAAGAAGCTGTATATGGAGGCGAAAAAGTTGTAGCTCCTGAATATATGACGCAATTAGAAATGCCATATATGCCAGAACTAATCGAACAAATTCGGCAGTTGGGTATGTATGATATGCCGGCAACGCCGCCTCAAGAATGTCCTGGTTCGCCTCCAGCGCAGATGGAAGGAGAAATTATGGAAGCGATAGGAGTAGAGGAATTAGCAATGATGGAGGCATTGGCGCCAGATCAAGGTTTATCTGCAGAAGCAGCGAGCGAAAGTCCAGTGTATGAGATGCATCCTGTTTTAAAATATGCTGACTACAAATTTAGGCAAGAGCAAATGGCAGAAGCCGCAGCGGCGGCAGCGATGGGAGCAGCAGCAACAGATGTTGAATCGGAAGATGAAGAATGCCCCCTACCGGCTTTGGCAGAGGAATTGCAGAAGCTGCAAGCCGCAGCAGATTGGGAATTGGCGCAAATGAAGACGCCTCCTAGAGTTCCGCAGTTGCAATCTCCCGAAATCGAGTATTTGGATGACGCCTTTTTCCAAGGTATTGCATGCCCAGCGTTCGATATAGAGGATGTTTCAGAATTTGCGTTCTCTGACGAAGCTGCGGTTGGCGCTGGTTTCGGAGAATATGAAATAAAAGAGCTCGACGGAGAAGAATGGCTCGTTCCTAAAGAATCTGGTGAAGCAGCTGATGTGGCCGAAGGATCGGAGTGCCCTGAAGAACTTGAAGAGCCTTTATGGGAAGCCGCTGCTCCGGATGTTGAATTTGGCACAAGCTATATTCCGTCAGAAATGGCTGAAGCTGGCTTCGATGAAGGTTTACAAATAGCTGATGTTTCTGTGCCAAGCTACTATGAAGAAAATGTATCAATCGATGAAGAAGGACTAGAAGATGTAACTTCACCGGAAATTGTCGACGTATCCATGTGCCCCGTACAAACAACTGATGAAGAAGAACAAGTTTGTGAACCTATTGAAGAAACCCCGAAGCGAAGCTTTTTAGCTTCTGTTGTTGAAACTGTAGTCGATAAAGTTAAGAATATATTTGGGAAATCTCCTAGAATTGAAGAAACCGAGGAAGAAGACCAACCGCAATGCATTAGCCTTGATTCGTCGCTTCCAAATATGTTCGGCTTATCGGAGGCTCTTGAGCCGGAAACAGTGGAAGAGTCGGAAACTGTGGAAGGGCCGGTTTGCCCGGCTCCGGAACAGGTGCAAGTACAGCCAACAAAGCCTAAATCGCCTCCAAAGCCAAAGAAAGAAACTCCAATAAAAATACCGCCTCCTCCTAAAGATCCAAAGGATAGGAAGGCTTTTGTAGCACGGGCACGAGCGATTCAAAAACTAAAAGAAAGGCAATTGGCTGCAGCTGGTGCACTACCGCCTCCACCGAAACCTAAGAAAAAGGGCAGGATGCCTATCTCCAGATGGGTGGATAAACCTAAACCACAAATGAAAAGAAAGAAGGTTTTGATGAGAAAGAAAGGTTATAAGACACCACCTCCTCCTGTAGAAGGAGAATACGACGAGCCG
This sequence comes from Glossina morsitans morsitans, assembly GCA_001077435.1. Classification (NCBI taxonomy): domain Eukaryota; kingdom Metazoa; phylum Arthropoda; class Insecta; order Diptera; family Glossinidae; genus Glossina; species Glossina morsitans. Next base: position 110,557 of record CCAG010004727.1, on the reverse strand, counting down.
CCACCATTCCCTCCAGGATATTGCGAAGCGGTGGCTAGAGCAAGAGCTCTACAACAGTTACGGAGAAAAAGGCCAGACCTCAGTGTAAAAGAAGCTGATAAAATAATCGCAGCTCAAAGGGCGCGAAGGGAAGCTGCCGAAGCAGAAGCTGCGCGTTTTGCGGCATTACCCGAGCACGAAAAGATCAAGGAAAGAATGGAACGTGTAAGGAAGGCTCCACGAAGAAGACGTAGGAAGGTACCTCTCGATGTTATTGCCGCTATAAGCGCATTTAAAGAATCCGCGGCGGCACAGCCTTGCCCGCCATCACCTCGGGCAGTCTCCCCAACTCAAGGTCGCACAAGTCAAGAACCTCAAGATGAAGAATTTATTGAATTTTCACCTCTTAGAGCTCAAGAGCGTATGAGACGATTGCAGTATGCTAGAGAGCAAGCAGCAGCACGGCAGTTGGCTCTAGTGTGCCCTGAAATGGAACCTGAAGCTCCAGTTGAAGTTTCTCCAGTTCGACTTGAAAGCCCAAAAACAGAGGAAATTAGAAGGGAAAGGATTACCAAACAAGTTGGCACTTACGGAGGGGAAGAATGTACAAAACAAACCGTTATAGAAACATCAACAGTGCAGAATGGGGAAGTTCATTCGACGTCAACAAAAATTACCACTAAAATTGATGAGTTCGGGAACACGACATGCCATGTGGAAGAGGGTACATGTTCCACAGACAAAGAGAATATCATGGAAGATCTGGAGGCTATCGAAGAACCTGACTTCCTTGATCCTTCAAATATTCCGGCACCATTAGACACGTCCATGCCAACACCATCTGAATTAATTGAATTAATAAGGTCAAAAGTTCAAGAGAAACTTAATATAGCAATATCACCAGCGGCCGAACCGGTTGAAGTTTCCCGAATAAGTCCAGTAAGACTGCAAGACCAAATGCAAATATTCGAAGGTTTGCCTGAAGAAGAACTCCTTGATATAACTTCTCCTGACATTGAGCTAAGTCCAACCGGACCGGAGCCACCTGCAACAAGAGAACCTCTACTGGATACATCCTTACCAAAAATTTTTATTGAGCCGCAGCCTACTCCCCCCCGGAGGACACCATCTCCTGTTAGAGCACGATCTTCACCACGAGCGCCAGTGCAGGCGCCGCCGCCTCAACCTGAAGTTTTCCCGGAATCACAAGTCCCGTCGCCCATTGTAATTCCACCACCACCTAAGGATCCAAAAGACTATAGAGCATTTGTTGCTAGGGCAGTCGCAATTCAAAAACTAAAAGAACGAGAAATTGCTGAAGCCGCGCGTGCGCCACCCCCAAAACCTAAGAAGAAGATCAGAGTCCCTATTTCCAAATGGGTAGATAAGCCCAAACCTATAGCGAAAAGAAAAAAGATCGTGATGAGAAAGAAAGGTTATAAGACACCACCCCCTCCTGTAGAAGGAGAATATGACGAGCCGCCACCATTCCCTCCAGGACATTGTGAAGCAGTGGCTAGAGCAAGAGCTCTACAACAGTTACGGAGAAAAAGGCCAGGACTTAGTCTAAAGGAAGCTGATAAAATAATCGCAGCTCAAAGAGCGCAAAGGGAAGCCGCCGAAGCAGAAGCTGCCCGCTTTGCTGCGCTACCTGAATATGAAAAGATAAAAGAGAGAATGGAGCGTGTAAGAAAGGCTCCTAGAAGGAGACGTAGAAAAGTACCTCTCGATGTTATTGCCGCTATAAGCGCATATAAAGAACTTATGCCATCAGAGCCTTGCCCACCAGCAGCTGCTCCACTTCAAAGGGCAGCTTCTCCACAACGCGAAGTATCTGACACACGAAAATCTCCAGTCCAAGTTCCTTTACCTGAGCGACCTGAAGAAACTCCTCGCGCCCGACCAACAGTAGCTCGGCAAAAAGCACGCGGTCGCATAATATTGCCCAGTGAAGAGCGTAGGCAACGAGAAGCACAAGAAACATACGACATGCAAAAACGTATGCAGAAATTAGAAGAGGAGCTAGAGGCTCCTCCCAAATGGAGACCAGCTTCTAGACATAGAGTTAGTCGTCGTAAACCACCTGGCGAAAGTCCTTTTCGTAAAAAATTTCCAAGAGTTTTTGCAATTGCTCGTAAAAAGCGGTCTAGGCCACTAGACGTTTTGGATGTCTTACGTGAAGAAGAAGAGAGAGAAGATAGTTTTGAAGGCGAAGACGATGATGATGAATTTGAAATACTTGAAAGGCAAATACGTGCAGCATTAGAATTGGGCGTTGGCGAAGAAGATGTGTCGATAGAGGCAAGCTTGGAGGAAGAAGAACAAGCCGCCGGTATGGTAAAACCAAGCACTCCATCATTTGAACCTCGATATTCAAGTTATCCAGAATGGCTAGTTAAGCATTATCAAGAAGAAGTTGAAGAGTTTGCCTGTCCCTCAGAAGATGTTGAAGCGTCAGCAATGTTAATGCTGGATGAAGCCACTGGACCAATAGACCGATTTAGAAGAATAAGAGAAATGCATGTGTCCGCTTCAACCACAACATCTGAGACAAGTGTGGAGCCATCCATTAGCGTAGACGTCTCCTACAGCGCGATTACTCTAACTAGTCCAACTCAACAGCCAGCACAGGCATCCCTTGCTGAAGTTGTAGAGGATCAACCGGTAGATCAGCTGCTTGTTGACATAGAAGCGCCTCCTGTCCATGTTGTCAGACAACTTGCAGACTTGGAGGATTTGCCTTTTGATGATTTAGAATACGAAGATGTGCCAGATATGCCCGATGTACCTCTAGACGTCCCAGTGACACCGCCTCCTAGACCGGAGGCTATTATACAAAGAATTCGTGCACAAGTTGAACAAATGCTAACAGAGCAAGCGGTGCAGCGAAGCCCTGTGACAACTCCGCCCATGCGGCCCATTCCTGAAGATTTGCCAGAAGAAGATTTACTTGACGTAAGCGCTGTCTCTGAGGAGGAAATTCCAACCACGTCACCTCTAGTTAGACAAGACATACTTGATATATCCTTAACAACGATCTTTGAAGAACCACGCCCACCAACACCCCCTCAAAGAGTACCCAGCCCTGCGAGGGCGAGATCTCCAGCCCCGGCGCTGCCTGCACCGCCTGAAGTGTGCCCACCATCCCAAGTTCCTTCGCAACCACAACGTCCTTCACCGATTGTTATTCCACCACCGCCTAAAGATCCAAAAGACTACAGAGCATTTGTTGCTAGGGCAGTAGCAATTCAAAAACTGAAAGAACGAGAAATGGCTGAAGCCGCACGTGCGCCTTCCCCAAAACCTAAGAAGAAGGCTAGAGTCCCCCTATCCAGATGGGTGGATAAACCCAAACCTAAGACGAAAAGGAAAAGGATCGTGATGAGAAAAAAAGGTTATAAAACACCTCCACCTCCTGTGGAAGGAGAATATGATGAACCGCCACCATTTCCTCCAGGATATCTTGAGCAAATAGCTAGGGCAAGAGAGCTAAGAGAATTAAGGAAAAAGAGACCGAACCTTACTTTAAGAGAACTCGATCAAATAATCGCGGCTAGAAAAGCAAACCGAGAAGCAGCCGAAGCAGTTAAAAGAGCAAAACGGGAAGCTGCCGAAGCAGAAGCTGCACGTTTTGCAGCATTACCGGAGTATGAAAAGATACATGAAAGAATGTCTCGTTTAAGAACCAAAGTAGGTTCGCGGCGCAAAAGGCGAAAGCCATTACGGATTTCACCTAGCATTCTTGGTGTTTTAGAAGCAATTAAAGCTTCCATGCCGTCTTCCCGTCATCCATCGCCTCAAAGGGAAGGCGTTGTCGTCACTCGGATAGAAGCGGCAGCTGAGTATCAAGAAGATGAAGAAGGAGCTATTGGGAAACAATCCGAAATTAGTCTTCATGAATTTTTAGCAGTGGAAGGTGCTGCGCACCAGAGTAGAGTTCCCGAATTGCCTGGTTATCAACAACAAATCGATATTTTATCCATGCCAGAGGTAGTGGAGCAACTTAGAGAATTAGGTTTGCAAGACCAAGGGCCTCCGCTCCCACCCGAAGGAGGTCAAATTGATTTACCTGGCGTATGCCCTCCGACATCGGAAGTGCAACTTGGTGCCCATGAACGATATAGAAGAATAGTAGAAAGGCGCAATGTCCCAATGACACCGGAAGCCCCACCTAGTCCTGTAGAACAACCAGTAATCGAATACAGTCCTATAAGAATTTCAACACCCACTCCCACAAAAGCACAAAAACAAACCACACAAATAACGAAACTTGGCGATAATAAGATAGTAGAACAAGTAATTGAAACATCTCAAATTCGTCACGGTGAGTTGCAACAGGTTGTTACTCAAGTAACGACAACCTCAGATCTCTACGGTAACGTTACCTGCCAAATAAACCAAAACAAAGAAATATCTGCTCAAGATCCTACTGCCAGCGAAGACGTATTCGCTATTGAAGAACCAGATTTTGCAGACGTCAGCATGGGTCAGATTGAAGAGAGACCACGACCGGCAGAAATTATTGAAAAAATCCGCAAGGAAGTTAGGGAAGGCTTGCGACCTGAAGGACGTCCCGAAGCTCCCACTGGTAGACTCGTTGAAGTAGAAACGCCACCACGTTCGCTGCCAATACCCGAAGATATTCCTGAAGAAAAGTTGGTCGAGTTAATTTGTCCGCCATTAGCTCAAACACCTCCAAGTTCCTCGCCAAAAACACCACCTAGGCAAGTTTCTCCAGTGCGTTCTCTAGACGTATCATTAGCTGAAATATTTGCGCCAACTCCGCCACCTCCTACACCACCTTTGCCACCAACACCAGACTATAGACGTCGACTTTCTTCTCCACCCGGCCCCATCGTAATTCCACCACCTCCTAAAGATCCCACAGATTATAAAGCTATATGCAGACGTGCACGCAAAATAATGGAGTTAAAAGCCCAGGAGGAAGCCAAAGCTAAAGCGGAGGCAGAAGCAGCCGCAGCTGCAGCGGCGGCGGCAGCTGCAGCTGCCGCAGAAGAAGCAAAAAAGCCCAAAAAGCGAGTTCCTATTTCTAGATGGACAGCTCCTCCGCAAGCAACGAGACCTAAAAAAGAATTGAAGCGAAAACGAATGATAATACCCAAAAAAGGGGCAGCAAAGTTGCCACCTCCAGCAAAAGTTTTGCCAAGGGAAGCCGCTAAAAGAAAAGAATTAGAGGATATGGCTAAAAGGCAAGAAGCTGAAGAAGCAGCCGCTGCCGCTGAAGCTGCCAGAATTGCGGCTTTACCACCGCCACCTCCACTTCCACTGAGTTACACCACTATAATGACAAGGTTGCAAGGTTTGAGAGAAAGACATGGCGGTGAAGTTCAGCCCGTCCCTGTTACAGCAGAAACTAAAGCATATTTACATGCATTGAGAAATTGGCTACCCCTACCTTGTCCACCTGCAGAAGGACAGGTACTTCCTCCTCCACGCTTAACTCCTACTGCTGCTGACAGGTATAGAGTACTACGTGCCCGAACGCCTGGGCTTCTACCTAAAAGCTCATCAGGTTTGCCACCATCAGCGAGGTATAAACAAATCCTTGAGAGAAGAGAGCAAGAGCCTGCTACACCTCAGCCGTGCCCTGCAAGTCCAGTTCAGACTCAAGAAGTGGAGGTTCATTACAGAGCAATTCCATTCGAGCCGCTCCCAGCGGAGCGACCGGAATTCGCAATAGAAATTGAAGAAGAAGGCGAACTTGAAGAAGTAGAAGAACCGAGTCTTCTGCAAGAAGTTTGCGAAATTATACATGGATCTCCTCAAACGCCTGTTCAATCACCGTCTAAAATTATAAGTAGAATACGAGAGCAAGTTCGAACACAGCGAGCAACAGCTGCTGCTGCTGCTGAAGCACGTCCGCGAACTTCGCCTCCACAAATTGATTTTCCTGCAAATTTGCCTGATGAGGATTTGCTTGGATATGAAACACCAATGTTTGAGATTACCCCACCAAGAACAACCTCCCCGATAAGATCGCCAGACATATCCTTACCTAGACTGTTCGAAACAACTCCCTCTAGAGCCCGGACGCCCAGCCCCCAGAGGTCTCCTGTTGTAATGCCGCAACCAGAACACCAAGTTGCCGCTATATGTCCACAACCGGCTCCGATATGTCCACCACAAAAAGTTCCTACGCCTCCTGTTGTAATCCCTCCTCCGCCAAAAGATCCAAAGGATAGGGCAGCTTTCGTGAGGAGAGCTCAAGCGATCCAAAAACTCCAACAGCAGCAAACAGCCAAAAGGGCTGCAGAACATCCAAAGCAACCTGAACCCAGAGGCAGAGTTCCAATTTCCAGAAGACCAGGCGGACCGCCGCCAGTAAGAAGAGGGGTCGGTAAGTCGCGCGGACCGCCGCCATCGAAAAAAGTGTGTCCGCCATCCAAGAAAAGTGACCAGGCGCCAAAAAAAGGCGGCCCGCCTCCGAGAAAAGGAGGTCCACCTCCGAGAAAAGCAGCTCCACCTCCGAGGAAAGGAGGTCCACCTCCGAGAAAAGGAGCTCTGCCTCCGAGAAAAGGAGGCCCACCTTCGAAAAAAGGCGAAATTCCGGCAAAACAAGATATGCCGGGACCTTCCAGAAAAGCACCAGGGGCTGCACCCCCGTCAAAGGAATACGTAGATGCTGTTATGCGAGCACGTAAGCTAGCTGGAATACAACAAAGAAGCCCGACCCCTCCTCCAGCAAAGCCAGTTACTCCGCCAAGACCACCTACTCCACCACGTGGTTCGCCCACCTACGAGCATCTGATGGCTAGAGCAGCCGCATTAACAGCTGGCAGACCGTCTCGGCCGTCTCCGGAGATAAAGATCCCTGAAGTAATTGGAGGGCGTGAGCAAACATTAGCTCAATATCGGATCAACCAACAGCAACGGGAGGAAAGGCTAAGGCACTTACGTGAATTGCAAGAGCAACGAGAGCAGCAAGGCGATATTGAGATAGATTTTGGCGAAGGAACGCCCCCTCGACCTATTTTGGAAAGACTCGAGGCTATACGTGAGAGGCAATCTATTGGGGTTGCTACTGCAGCGTACAGCCCTGTGCAAACACCACCGACACCAGAATTGGAATACCAATTTTGTCCATACATATATGAATCAAGCCCGCGTGAATATGGAGAACCAATAGAGCTTATTCCAATGCCCGAACTTCCTGAAGATTATTTGACGCCATGCAGACAGTACGAAAGTGATGCATGCTTAGCTGAAGTTGCCAATATAAACCAAGAAATACTAGCGGCACACGAAAAAATTATTCAAGCCCCAAAGGGACGGAGAGTTAGAAGAAGTATTCGAGAAAGATTCGGGAGGTCCCATATTGCTACCCCGCCCGCCTCTAGGCGACGATTGGACTTTAGCCCACTGAAAACACCTTTATCTGCTGAATCTGCAGCGTTAGCCGAATATGAGCGAATGGAGGGTAGGCCCAGCGCATTTCCAGCACGTGCTACTCCGGAAGAATCCCAACATTACCCTATTGAGAGACAAATTCAACTTTTACAACGTCGACTTTTTTCTTCTCCGCCGGAAGCAGCTTTTCAAGACCCTTCACAACCCATTTCTTTACTTAGCCCAGAAGCGGCCGCCCAAGTACCCCCACAACCCATTTCCTTACTTACTCCAGAAGCGGCTGCCCAAGTCCCTGCGCAAATCATTTCCTTACTTACTCCAAAAGCAGCTGACCAAGTCCCTTCACAACCCATTTCCTTATTTACTCCAGAAGCGGCTGCCCAAGTCCCTGCGCAAATCATTTCCTTACTTACTCCAAAAGCAGCTGACCAAGTCCCTTCACAACCCATTCCCTTACTCACTCCAGAAAATATGCAACGCATAGAACAAAATATTGAAAGCATAAAAGATCAACTTGCTGCTCTTCCACCTCAACAACCTATTACAACTACCCTTACCCCAGAAGAAATTCAACGCTACCGTATGAGATTAGAAGTTGAAAGACTGCAAGATCAGCTTGCTTCTTCCCCACCACCACGACGTGTTTCACCTGGCTTTACTTCAGAAGACATTCGACGGTTCCGCATAGAAGAGGAACTTCGGGGCTTGGAGGAGCAGCTTAATACTCCTCCACTTTCACCTTTCTCGCCTCGCGTGCAACGTCAACTCTTTCCTTCTCCATCAGAAGCAGCTGCCCAAACGCCTTCAGAACTTCAGCAACCACAAATATGTCCTGAGGAGCAACAAGTACGCAAGTCACCTCTACGCCAGCTATCTCCAGAAGAAGAAGTAATCCCGGAAGGTCGCGCGGCGCCTTTTTATAAACAAATTCCTAGGATTTTGTCGGGTGTCAGATCGTTTGAAATTATGGAAACGCTAGTTGAAGTCTTGACGCCTGAAGAACAACTACCGGTATACGGTCCGTCATTGCCACCTGGAGGATTACCTCAACTAAAACCAAAACAGCGCGCAGGCCAAAAGACGAAGCCACCCTCACAACAACAAAGAGCAAAGTCATTAGCCGAAATATCGAAAAAACCCTCAAAACCACAAATACAACCGCGTCCGGCAACGCGATTGCCCAAACAACCAAAAACCCAAACAACATCATTGCCATCAATGCCAGCGCAAGCACAGGCGCAAGCAAGATCACGAACGGGACAGGTGCGTCCAGGAGCACGGCAACAACCGCAAATATCAACACGACCACCGCAACAAGTACCAACACGGGGGCAGTCACAAGTAGCAAGGCGGCCACCACAACAAGTACCAACACGGGCACAGCCACAAGTGCCGACACGGCCGCCACAACGAGTACCAACACGAGCGCAGTCACAACTTCCAAAGCAGCCGCCACAACAAGTCCCAGCACGGGCACAGCCACAAGTGTCAAGACGACCGCCACAAATACCAACACGGGCGCAGCCACAAGCGCCAAGACGGTTACCACCACAATTACCAGCACGACCTCAACCGAAAGCAACAGAGCGTCCCCAAGCAAAAGTATTAACACGAACCCAAACAAAACCCCTAGCATGTCCAAAAGCCCAAGGATCTGCTCAGCCACAAGCAACGCGGTCTGTAGCGCAAATCGCATCAAAACCAACCACACGGCCAGCAGGGCAAACACAAATCACCAAACGAGTGCTAAGAAGTGCAAAACCACCCCAGGCAATGCTAAAGGCTCAATCTGGAATACCAACTGGCAGCCGAATCGCTAAACCGTCTAAACCAAGTAAAATTTTGCCACCGAAAGCGCATTCTGCTGTCGCTGCAGTTCAGAGTTCCGCCCAAATATGTCCGAAGATAGACTATTTACGAGTGCCGAGTAGACCGAAAGCACGCGAGCTTCCAAAATGCCCAGTTGAAGAATCTCCCTATAAATCTATCCCCGGATTACCTAAAATAGTCGTATCCAGCCCAGGTACATCCTCCTTTCAAGCGGCGAAGGAACAAGAAGAGGCCGAATTTCAGCAAATGCAGCACATGGCTTGGCAGAGAATTACCGGTCAAGTTGAAGAAGCCGAAAAAGAAGACTTTGTATATGACGAAGGCGATCTGGCAGAGGATGACTCGTTTCTGCTAATGGAGCAAATGCTTAGAACTCGTCATGGAATTCAAGAGCAAGAAGTAGGCGATGCTGGATCTCAAGAAATGGAAGAGTTCCTAGGAATAAGTCAAGCTGCACAAGAACGGCCGCAAATATGTCCACAAATGGATTATTTGCAAGTCCCGGGTAGACGGAAACAACCCATACTTCCTAAAATTCCTATTGAAGCATCTTTATTACTGCGATCACCGAGTATAATGCCGCATACATCCAATATACCTCAAATAGTCGTATCAACGCCCACCATGTCTGATCTTCAAGCACAACAAGCTCAAGAGGCGATACAAAGGCGTTCGGCATGGGTTGAAGCTGTGAGAGTAGGACGACAAACACCTGAAGAGGAAGAAGATGAATTTGCTGCCGAACTTGAAAACTTGGACGAATTCTTAGGGCAAACCGAACAAGATCAATTTGCTGCCGAACTTGAAGACTTAGAGGAGTTCTTAGAGGAACCCAAACAAGATGAATTTGCCGACGAACTTGAAAACTTCGAGGAGTTCTTACCGGAACCGGAACAGAATGAATTTGCTGACGAACTGCAAAACTTGGAGGAATTCTTAGAGCAACCCGAACAAGATGAATTTGCCGCTGAGCTTGGAAATTTGATGGTATTTTTAGGAGAGGACCAGGCCGAAAGGGAGACAGAATTAGATGACTTGTATGAAGATTTTGAAGACTTAAATATATCAAGAATGGAAGACTTAGGTGTATCAAGAATTGAAGACTTTGAAGAAATGTGTCAATAATCAATATTGGTAAATAACTTCAAAAAATAATAATGTTTATTTCAAATATGTGATCAATTTAAGACTGTAGTCTCTAGAAATCTCTAATTTATTAACTCGAATTTAAACTATAGAAAAAAAGTAAAAAAAAAAAAGAAAAAAGTTGAAAAAATACAAAAAATTTTTGTTACTTAGATAGAACTTTCTTGCGTACATGAAGAAACGTTTTTTGAGCGTTCAACTTGTTATCACAGCAAATTTTCTTGAATTCAGGCGTTTTCACAAAGTTTTTCAAATATTGTTTGCTTTACATGAAACTACGATTTGGTGTACATATTCTTAATAAGCATGGGAAATTTAGAATAAATTAAACATCAGCTAGCAGCGTGTGTGCAGGAATTAACAGGCATGCTTTTTTCCTTTTGATAAGAACTCTTAATTATCGCGCGCAAATAACAATTCAAGATTCCTCTTCGATTACTTGAAGGATAAGAATTAACAAAACATAATGAGAAGAAAATACAAGGCAATAGTTACTACATTCAAACGTTTACAACTATTTTATTTTTACTAACGATACAAATTATATTCTACTTTTGAAAACTTTAAAAAAAAAAACATTGATAATTAGCCACAAGAGGACGGAATTTTCAATTTTTATCCAAAATGGTACCTCCTTTGTATGATTGTAAAAATACATAAACGGGAACGCTGTGAATGAACATGAATGAAATGGGAAAGAATAAGTAATTAATCACATGTTCATAGTTTGAATAGTTTTGAATAGTTTTCTGTTAAACATTGAAAATTAACGCCAAATCTCTGTAAATGTATCAGGTTTGAAAGGCATTAGATAGTTTTTACCGCTAAATCTCTGGTAAACATTAAAAATCAAAGCAAAACTTAAAAAAGAACAAAAAGAAATGCGCAATAAGAACGTTAACGAGAAAACAATCCCGTTTAATTAAATCCTTATAAATGAAAGGAAAATAAATAAATTGATGATATAAAAAATATAAAATTGCAATTACAACCTCTGATTTGTATGATTTAATCTATTTGAATCCAGAACGTATGTCTCAAACACTACTCTACATATGGTTAAAGGAAAGACAAGGAGTCAATCTTTCTAAGAATGACCAATTTCTTATTAATTTCGTGCACATGTATATTCTTGGGTGGAATTGTAGATCAAAGTTGAATTTAGAAGTTATCCGACTTTGCTTAGCAAAATTTAAAAAATTGCAGCAAATTAAGGGCGTTGGTTAATTAAATGGAGTTCAAACTGTTGCAAATTTTGAGACGACCAGTGCGGGCAAATCATTTTGTCAAGAAAACAAAATAAAACACCATTGAGATCAAATATCGCCACTAATTCATACCCAAAACATGGAAGGGCAATTACTTTCAATTTGAAAGAAAAAGAAAGCATATTGGCTGTAAAGTGCCATTTGGGAATCTTTTTCGTTATTTAAAATAAAGAACGTTTGTTTAACCTTTTAGCTGAAGTTCATTTTGGAAATTTAAGATAAACAGAACAGTTTTTACAGTTTACAAAACACAACAAAATAAAAGGTAAACCAACAAAAAGATCACTGGACTTATTAAAGTGATGCTAGTTGTAACGCAATTCAAAGACTCACCTAAGTACACGAAACTTAATCCTGCTGCGGCTGCTGACAAGAAACGAGGAAAAGAGAAAAAAGTACGTTTAAAAACTAAAGAATAAAGATTAAAAGATTCTAACAATTTGGTTCTAGTTTAAAATATCATCACTATAATTGGACACACAGGCAGTTGTATGCGAGCGAAGATATTCGTTTACATTTGGCAAAATGGGCAGGCGTGTTCAGATCCGATGATGACTACTACCTCATCGACAGGATGAACTACAAAATTGAATTTCAGGCCGAAGAAGAATTTACACCATTCGACCTCGATGGGGAGATATTCGGCGATATGATCGCAAATCAGATCAGCAACAAGGAAGAAGACTACCTGCGGCTGCTCACAGGATACAGGATCGCTCGACACATCCGTGAGCAGCTATGATGTCAAGCGTGTATAAAGGACATAACCCAAAGAGAAGAGGATGCCTGCCAAGTGGTAAGCGGTCGAGCAGTCGCTAAGGATCCCAGAGACAATTTGATCCGCACCTCCAAATACCTGAAACCGGTCTTTGCAACACCAGAAATCCACCAAGCGCAACAAACGCGAGGCGCAAAACATGGTGGAACGGGACATCCGCAAGCGCGTACAAGCAACTGTGATGGCACGGTTTGCTTTCTTCATGGCGTCAGGATCCTGGAGTAGCGGCAGTATCCACTGTGGAACAATTGGAACAATTGTGTAATAAGTTGTATTGCTGCAGAGCAGTAAAAACATTTTTTCACGTGTTGAGTTTCATTTCACCTAACATATCCGCTTTCTTTTCTTTCGCAAAGAATAGATCGTCTTTATTTAAGCCGTAGCCAATGCTGTTACCAATCATATTAATGTCTTAAATCATGATTGTAGTGTGAGTGGTTGTGTGCGCGCGTGTGTGTACGTATGGTTCTAGAACTTACGGCCGCACCGGACATGGCGTGTATCCGCGATTCATAGCTAAAAACTTGAGTTAGTTTAGAAGCGACCACCATTTCTCTGAATCCGAATAATGACAAGGTCTATAAGCGATTAAGCAATTAAAGTTTTTGTTGAGTTATACGCAACATTTTGAGTAGTCAAGTGGTCAATTTTGCTATTTTGTTGCTACCACGATGGGACACAGTCCGACACATAGTCCGACTGCTCCGATATATTGATATTCTTAGTTTATGGCTGGCAAGCCGACTTGCAATTCATAAATCGTAAAGAGAAAATTAATTATATTACTTGCAACTCATAACTGTAATTTATACGATAGGAGTGCCTTTTGTATCTATTATACCTTTGCGTTTGAAATTTTGAATTGTTTTTGGTACTCGCGTGTATTGGTTTGGGATAATCTTTGAATTCACTAATGTCCTGATATAGTTCTAATGTGGAATTTAAATGTGTTTCAATACTCCGGAAATAGCCCATGAAGGGCTTATCTTGAATTATGAATAAATAAAAATTAAAAATTCTGCAGGAAGCGAAGGAACTAATAATTAGATTATACAACGGATGCATCAAATCATTCCCAGTTTTCGCCAAGTCATTAAAAATGTGTACGATCTGACATTGACGCGATAGAAGATGATCAATTCTAAGTTGTCTATCACATCGCCGCCCTGAATTCGTAGATGTCTCAGTGTTTTATATTTCAACTATGATTTAACAGGATTACGTTACGCTTAAGTCATGCAAATCCAAAGGGATCTGTTTTGAAAAACGCAATAAAGTCAAGGCCACAAAAAGGCATGTTTTTAAAACATCTGCAAATTCTCTCTCTAGGGAGAGAAAACAGTATCTTTTACTATAAATTAATTAATTTCCCCCCTCCAAGCGATATTGGCCTTAATCAACATTGGCGCATTAGTCGCGAAGTAGTTTTTTCGAATCAAGCATCAACTATCTCAGAGGAAACTACGTATCTGCTCTAAAGTCAGTTTGAGATCAGGGACATAAAAGGCATCCACACGGAGTTTCTATTACGTGATTACGTGATTACGTGATTAGAACTTCTCACATTTGAATATTTGAAGCTTAAAACGACGTCAACGCTGCAGATATTTCAACCTGCAACGTGTGGTTGTTGGTTTGTTGACTTTTGCAATACTACTTATCTATCGCAGCATCGAATATAATATCAACGGAATTTTACGCTATTCTGAATATAAGGTGTGTGTGTGTTTATGTAGGTGTCTTTTGAATTTATATGAAATGCTGTAAATGAATCTATTAAGGTTGTGTACAATGAAACTTTCCTTGTTTATTTGTTGTCAATTGTTAAACAAATTTTTATAAAAGTTGATCAATAAAACACTTATCACGACGTGGCTCAAACTTGGGTTTTTTCATGTAATTAACACCATTTTCATTACTGCTATTAAGCAAGTTATCCGCTTTGCGTTTAAGACTTTCATGCTCCTCCTCAGTTAGGGTAGCAAAAACAAAATTTTTTGCCTTGGCAGTGTTGACTGAAATAGCTGCGGTTCCTCCGTCCATATCACCCACATTCGCAGTACCAGATTTCCCTTTATTAAGACCTGCTAATTTGTCAAGGGTTTCTTTGTCGCGCACTAAAAATGAGCCCCGTGCTGTTCTTCTGTTCATTGTGATAAGATTGACGCCCTTTGAGATGAGAAAAGGTGAAGATGTTTTGGGATTTGTTTCTGCATAGGCACTGCTCTTCTTAGCATTGATTACTTGTAACTTTTTACAGTAGGGGCTAACAGTTACGATTGCTGGCAATTTGGGCTGTGCAAGATTTGTGCTCGCGTCTTGCGAATCAAGTTTAAGACCCTTGTCCTTCAGAAACTGTTCACGCTCGTAGCGAATTTTACGCCATTCATGCTCATTGGGATCATCGGAATTGTTTCCATTATCGTCACGATCTATTTCGGCACGTTGCATGTCTTCCAAAGTGAGACCGTTCTCCACGTTTCGCCATTTGAATTGACGTTGACGACCTACACCGTCATTTTCTTCATCCTCCAAAAACATTTCCTGAAATTTTCGCACTTCTTTTATGTCTTCATCCAACATTTTGCGCCTACAGATTAAAAAATAAAGGATAATTGTACTTTCTCGTAAAATTATTCGTCGACTTACGCATGAATTTTGCCCAATTCGTCACGCAATTTTTCCTTATCGAATTCATCTTCATCCCCCAGTTCTATGTCGTATTTATCCAAATCGTTTTCTTCATCTTCGTCAGCACTGCCCCAATCTGATTCTGAAAGCTCCGCCTCATTTTCGAAGAACTTTTCGGCTTCTTGAACACGTTCGTCTTTAGTTAAGTGTACTAAAATTTCGTTCTCTTCGGAGTCATAGTCAATAAAAACTTCTGGCTCAGTAGCGTCAATTTTATCCTCTAAATCGCTTCCCCGATCTTCTGTGATTTCTTCCTCTTCTTCATCATCCGAAAAGCCCAATTTGGCCTTCTTTTTATTAATTCTCTTTGTTAATTTTTTCTTTCTGGGCTTCCCCCTTGAAAGCCTTACTGGTTCTTCTTCTTCGTCGTCATTGTCTTCATCGCTTGATAAGATATTATTGCACACACTTTTATGGCTTAATTGGCTATTATTTTCCTCATTTTGTAGCTTTTGCGTTTCAGATTCGCCATCAAATCTGCCAGAGCACAATTGCAGCAGTTCGTCCTCGTTCATGTGTTCGACGTTATTTTGCACTAACGGTATTTGGCTTATTAAAGCTGACGTCGTCGGTTGAGTGCTATCAAAACTACCTGAACATATAGTTAAAAGCTCTTCTTTTTCAGTTTGAGTCCTTAAAGCCAAAGGACTCTCGGATAAAGGTTGAGTTTTCAGAAAATCAATATCATCCCTGTTAATTTCCAAGTCATCGTTATACCCGCTGGAATCCGCAAAAAAATTTGCGGCATGCTTTTTACGTTCAAGGTCAAAGGTTTCTTCCTCTTGTATTTTATTCATTTTTCTCTCTTCAAATACATCAATTTGGTCTTCTTCTTCTATTTCGAGCTCTTCGGTTACATCAATATCCGCCTGAAAACATTAACTTTTAATCGTAAACCTTTTTACGTTTTACTTATTTATTTTACCAAAATTTCTTTCTTCTCCTTGCCCTCATCCTTGGAAAATTCATCAATTTCGTTTTCGTCTTCAAAATCACCGCAATCTTCTTCTTCAGTATCAATCGAGCTCTCCTCATATTCCATTTTCTCTTCTTCTCGCTTTTTACACAACTTTTCTAAACGTTTCTTTTTTATGATTTCTTTTAAATTTTTTTTTAATTCAAAGTAAGCGGCGCCCGGTTTCGGCTCTTTTTTTATGGAGCTTTCATCGCCATGGATGTTAACGTTTACACTAGTTACTTTTAGCTTGTCATTTTCGAATGCCAAAATATTACAGCGTTCCAAAGTTTTTGTTTTATGCACCTTCACTGTGGACATTAGGCGTTGCATCAAATTCTCCACGCCGTTTGGCTGCTTTTCCATCAGATCTCCGGTCTCCAAATTAATTAGTTTACTAGGATCACCACTGAGTGAAGGATTACGGGGTAAATATTTCTTTTCCAATAATTCTTTAACATTATGAAAGGTGGTCCGTTTAACTAATGACTCCAATTTAGCCGGACTTCCGTGAATAGTATTCATATCTAATTTGGGCAGTTCAATGACTTCAGTTATGACCACTTTTGCCGGTGATTTTCCCAATAAGTTTTCATCGAATACTTCACACAATATTTCTTCAGACCGTTGCACAGCTGTTGAATTATCTTTTGGTTTTTCCAAAATCTCTATTTCATTATTTAAAATTTCTTGCGTATTGCACGCTTTTCCATTGGCAACTCCCTTCGTTGAAGATTTGATTTCAACTTGTTTATCTAATTGTTCCTGCATTGTTGGTAATTTTCCAAGTACGCCACTATTATGTACAAATTCCGATTCATTTTCGGATTCAGATTTAAAAAACTCGATAGCCTCTTTAGCTCGTTCTTCCATCAATTTTCTTAAGTTTAAGGTAAGATTAGTGCGAGTGTATACAAAAATCGTATAAATGAAAAAAAGAAGAGACTTACGCATACTCTTCTAACTCCTCACTAGTCATCTTAAGACTTTTAGCTTGCACAAGCGCTGCCACCGGACTATTTTCCACGTTAGTTAATTGGGGCTTGACAATAGTACGTCTCTTTAGAAACTCTTCTAAAGTGCGTTTCTTTGGTTTATGATAAGGAATGCTACGACAAGTAAAATTGAAGTAATACGTTTACATGAAATTGCAAAAAATTTAGGAGGAAGGTTCATTAAATTATAAAAAACCGTAGTATAGAATGGTTTAATTCACCTTACATGCGTTTCTCTTCGTAATCTTTGCTGTTCACTTTGTATGGCTTGCATTTCATCTAAGGCTTTTTTAGCAGAAGCCTAAGAAGGTAAATACTTTCAATTTTACTTGAAAAACTTTTTAAAAATACTACTTACCCGCATAACATTTTCTCTCTTATAGCTGGGTCCGGTTTTTGAGCCCTTTTTATTCTTGGATTCTGCATTGTCGGAGATGTGTACTTCACTTTCTATGTGATTTTCACCAAATTCTAAAATCCGATTATCTGAATCAGAATCGCTATCGATTAAAGCAGAGTACTTTTGTTTAACGTCGGCGGAGTCACTCTTTTCAGTATTTTCCTTGTCCCGCGACTTTACCGTTTTATTACGTTTTTTAATGTGTTTAATATTGTAACGACTAACCTCACTATTTGAATCGTCACTGTTTGGTGGTTGACTTGCTTTCAGTGATTCTTCAGTATGGGTGTCTACTAAGAGCAATGGTTTTTTGGGTAATATTTTCTGAATTTCCATTTCATTGTTTTTAAGACCCCATTGTATTGTACATTCCTCGTCTTCAGTGTCACTATCTATTAGGCGCATGACTTTCTTATTAGGGACTCGTTTTAAGACATTAATTTCATTAATCATATTCTCCTTTTCTTGTTTCTTTGTTAATAATCTTTCCCAATTTTCATTGGCTCTGTCCACAGGCGAGTTAAGGTCATTAGATACATCAGAATCTGACATTCGTAAATTTTCAGACCCTAATATGTCTTCTTCTAGGGATTTTTCCTTTCCATCCATCTTTTGTTCGTCCATACTTGTATTTCCAGGAATTTCGTTCGACTGGTGCTGTGTGTCGTTCGCCAACTCATCCATTGCAATTCCTTTCAAAACTAAATATTAAAGGATTTTTTTTTAAGATATGGCGAAAGAATCGACGGAACCAAAAAGATTTAAAAGATTTTAATGAATAACAATTTTTAAAAATTCCCTTATTGTCTCTCTTTGTTGAATTATAATCAATTGTTTTCAAACACTCTTAAGATATATTGGCGCGAACTAACCACAATATTCACTGCAAGATCAAAGATGACAAGACTGCAAAGTTAACATCTGTTTTCTCGATAACTTATCGGTATCGGTAAAGCGTAAATGCTACCCAGAAATCGTTGCAGAGCAAACGATATTTTACAGTAACAATGCCAGGAATGCACCAATGCTGCCAAGTAATCATGAATAAAATATTCACGTTGGTATCGATAAATACGACGATAAAGCAATCGATTTCCTTACAATTTCTTACCGGAAAATTAATTAATACTCGCAGGTGCGCTACTGAAATGTTACCAAAATAGCAAAGTTTTGGTACAAACGAGCGCATTCAATCTCTTTTTCAATAAAACTTGCCAAAAATTTTTTTCAATCCAATTAGATTCGTTGCCTCGAACATTTCATTGATGGTTGTTAGAAGCTGATCAATATTGGTAATGGAAGCTGTGTGATAAATGTAAGGTGTGTGATAAGTGGAAGGTCTGTAGTTAATATCTCTAAGGTGTGTGGCTAATATCTGTAAATCTGTTTAGTGTGGTTAATATCTGTAAACTGAATTTATTATTGGCAAGAATTAGCTAACGTCTTCTTGTGAAATCAAAGCGAATTCGTAAGCGCTCCAGCGAACATCAAAAATCCAACCAAAGTTAGACCCAAAAATTAAAAAAAAAAATTTAGGTGTAATTAGTTTTTATATGCTGCACTATCTTATCGAATTAGGCATTTCGAGCGCCTGTTCGAAATGCGTAATTCCGCTAAGTGAACACGACTAAAAGTATCACGAAATTAAAACTTATTCTTGGTTTTGATTTTCTTGTGACATATTTTAATACAATCCAAATTCATTAAATATCGTTGCAACATTCTTACGAAAATGTTTTAAATGTGACTTTTTTAAAAGAACTAAGTATATAAGTGGTCCATTATAAGAATGTAGTTTTATGAAATAGTTTACAGCCGCTGTTTGAAGCTCTTGACATTGCTCGTTGCTCAAATATGATGATATTATTTCCGAGATCTCGTTGACATGTCTACCATCAATGTTAAGACTTATAATTAAATTAGCAAATTCTTGCAAAAGCTTCACTTGCATTTTGTACGATTGAGTTCCACTGAAAAATACGTGAATAGTTAAGAATTTTCTATATATTGTCATTTTACTTGAAACTATATTTACCCGCTGTGGAACTTGACACTGTGACTAGCTGAATTTTGGAGGAATATTTTAAGGAGTGGTATAACTTCACTGAAAATCAATTAAATTAAAATTTGTAATCATATATGTGTATATTTGACATAACTGCATATACGTACTCTAAAGCACGTTTTGTAATGAAATCTTTAGCACTCTCAGCCAGAACGACTAGCACTGACAGGCTACGTATCGTAATTATCATGTTTCGCTGTCGAAATTTCTCCGTTAATGGTTTCCACATATAATGAGCTAACGGTAGTAATATATCATCATAGTCTTTTAGCAGTGGTATCCCGATTATTAGACAATCTAAAGACATTATTTGATAAATATGCTCCTTTGTCGTCAAAGTCTTTGACACTTGATATAGAATAGTTTTAACCATTTCCAAATGCTTCGGCAAACAATTGTCAGTGGGCGTATTGCATGTTGAGTTCAGATCCGGCGGGCACACGATATTGTCGTTAACTAACTTACAATTTTCTGAATCTGTCATCGTTTCCCTCGCAAATGTGCTCGATATCATATTTAACCAATGTATTGCAATATTTTCTTCATTTTCTTTATCTATCCCATTATTGCCAGGGATCTCCAAATTTTTTGCAATTTCCAAGTCACAATCTAGTAACCATTTACTAACATAGAACAAAAAAGCTTTAAATACTTTCAAGTAAGCATTACAGTTTACATGGTTCTGCGATTCGGAGAATTGTTCATAGATAATTTCAAACACATTTTCTAAATAAGGTATTGAGTTTCGAGAACTGAAATGTAAAAGAACCGTTATAATATCAATAGCAGCTTTGCTATTAGGCGCCTGTAAAATAAGTGAATGTTTTAAAATGTTAAAGAATTTGCATGTTTCCTTGCTAATTGCAGTATTTGTTCTCACCCGCTTCAGTGCAATGTTAAGATGGTAGCCTATATAGTCAATGTGCGTTTCTATCAACGATGGTAAATCAAGAAATTTCAAAGCTTTTTGAATTGACGTAAGAGAAAACATAGCAGCTCGAGCAACTATTTCATTTTTATCAGCTAAATCAAGAAAGAAACAAAAAGTAGGCAACCAAAATTATCTGGCTTAATCAGGAGAAGTACCTATTTTTATAAGAATCTTATGCAAGGAGCGAAATATATAAATATCAAATTTTTCTCCTAATTTTAGAGCGCAATGACCTAAGGCATCTAAAATCATACACGTATGGAGAACATTATATTGCGCGTCAGTCGTAGTCACGAAGTGTGAAGAACTTTCTGTAAAGAATGAGAAAAAAATTTTATTGGGTTAGATGAGCTCCTCCTTCAATATTTACAGTTTGCACAATTTTATAGTTAATTACTTATTATGAGATGCTAGTGCTTCAGACCTTTGTCTTTGAATTTATTTTTCTGGCTAATTTAATTATAATAATAATAATATTATTGTATTCAAAATCCAATGGTCGTGTGTGAGTCCGCTCTAGACTAAAAAGAAGATGAAGATTTGAAGCTATTGGAATCCTGGTTTTTATCAGCAGAAATACATTTAAAAATATCTCCAACCCTCCCGCTCAGGACGCAGAGATCGGCATCCGCCTTTGTTAAAAATGACACCGAAAAACGAAAGGTTGCTCTTCGTCGTGAGAAGCACAAAATGACATAAAAGAAGAAGCAGCACAACGTAATTAACAAAAAATAAGTAAAAACGCTATAGCGGAACAACGCCCACCAATAAACACCCTACCACCGTTGTTACGTACGTATAGCGTGCAAGTAAAGAAAGATATATGGAATGTGGTCCAAAAAGTGGTTCAACCCATCGCATTCGTCCTTGGACCAGAATAAGCCGAAGTGTCAAATTTTATCAAAATATTCCAAAGGTTTTCACCTGCATGTTCAACACAAGAAAACTAGACGCGCACAGAAGATATTAAAGTTGCCAGTCAAACTTTAAGAATGTTCTTGGACAACAGCAAATACTTGTCTACTATAACTACTTTGAACAATCATAATAAAACAATTGGGTTTAACCTTAAAAAAATGAAAAAATGTTTATTTACCTTCCGCTTCATCATCCGAATCAATGCTTTGAGTACGTATTTCAATCCCAGATTCGTACAGCCCAGGAGTGCGTTCTACAAGCCAATTTGCCAACTGAAGAAAAAATTCCTCATAAATAGAAAACGTTCTTTTAAGTTACTCACGAACCTTATCAGCATGCATATGTTCTAAATTATCCGGTTCCAAAGCCAAGCACCAATGTCTATCATTCAGTAACTCTTCTATGAATTGTGAAACTAAATTCAATTTATTGGAATGGAGCGGTTTTTCTTCGATCGTTCCTAACCAAAGTATCACCAATATAATCTCATTCATAGCTTCGTCATTCTGAGTTAACATCTCCATGAGATAATCAATTAACAACTGATTCAAAATTTCTGTTCTACCCAAAATGCCACAAATGCTTTGTAAAATACTAACACAGCGCCTCGAGGTTAAATTTTTAAATTTTCGCCAAAATAATTGTGAACGGCTTTCAAAATCAAAATTAGAAGATATGCGGTTCAAAAGATATCCATCCTCCTCCTCAAAAAAATCAAAAGAAGTTCGCAAAGCTAGAGCATCCAACAGACATGCGCAAAATATTTCCATGTGCCTAGGCACAGTCAGCACCGAATACAACTTTTTTGGTGTTAGGCTATTAAAAAAGCCTTTGATAAATGAAAATTCGGCAAACTGTTCATTGTCATCACATCGACTTATAATACGTGGCATTTTTGTTAAATGTGCTTCAAAAAGAAGATCAGCATTTTCATCAAATAATTCTTTAATACCATAAGTATTCTGCATTTCATCTATGCTTCGCCTGCAAAGACTTCTGATGGAAAAGTCTACATCTTCCGTCAACGCTAAAACGCTCTCTAATATTATAATAATATTATCTGTTAAGTTATGGGCACATCTCCGCATTAGTAAGCAGCACATATTTGCATATTCTCCGCGTATTCTTCTCGAGGTATGAGAGCGCAAAATCACCATTGCTTTGAAAATGAAGTGCAACTTACTAGAGGATACTTGAATCCAAACTTGCGAACGTCCTTCGTTTTGAAGTTCTTTTAGCTGAACTTCTGGACGTGCGGAAATGTTTTTTGCGGCCAATTTATTAAGCATTGAATGGTGTCCATTATTTTGTCCATTAATGTTGTCAGATAAAGCACTCGCGAGCAATTCTTTAAATGCTGCAGCATCATGCCTGACTTGAACTAAATTTTCAGTTGTTTCTTCAAAAGTTATGGTTAATATACGACCTAAAGCTTTTATAGAGATCTGAAGGGATTAAAATGTAAGAAGACACGAAAACATGTGCATTATATATAACAACCTATACTAACCACTTTTATGATTTCGTTCAACTTTTCATCGCCCAGGGCCAATTTATACAAAACGGTTACAACTTTTGGTAAGAACATAAATAATGTATTAGCTACTTGATTGCGCATAACAACGTCCATTTGATCAGCGTCATCGTAAACGTAGAAGACAACCATTAAACATTCCAAAGCTATAATACTATTTTAAAAACACTAAGTAGCACGTGAAGAACTTAAATACTAATGTATTTGAAATACTTACACTAGCTGTTTATATTTCGCGTATTCAATAAATTCTACTAACGTGAGCAGAGTTTGTCCTAAAATAACTATGCATTCTTTAGAATAAAATTGTTCTAATACATCGGAAGTCGAGCGCTTTAAGCACGCAATAATGCATTTAATGGCCGCAACTTTGATTTCTTCAGACAAATCGGGCCGGATTGATGTTTGCGGCCAATGCCTTATTTGCTTTAAGGTAACTACTAGCACTGTACGAATAGCAGACAGTTGTTTTAAATAAGTCTTGGATAGGACCGTTGTAATGCATTCCAAACAAGCTGTCCGCAGGTCCTGATCATCGCTACAAATATGTAAAATTGTTTAGATTTTAAATTAGGCCAAGGCCATGCACTAACTTGCTGAGTTCATCCAACTTTAGAACTAATGGAATCAAAACTTGTGCGTCAAACAAATTCATGTAAGTCCAATTACTTTTTTCCAGCTCATTTTCCAAAGTTTTGAGATTCGATATTGTAGGAGACCTCAGGAAAGTTTCCAACGCCGGCTTAATCCTGAACACATATGATTCGATCAAAGACATTGCCAATGCAGCTTTGAACACTTTCAAAATAAAAGGTGATGAATTTTCTTAACCCACATAGATGCTTTATCGAAAAATTTCAACGTGTATAAGAATCTGTAACCGTAAGGCACACTTTGTGCCGTTTGATTCGTTAAATCGTAAAGAACAGATGTTTTTTGTTTAGTACGATATGCAATAAGTGCCACCATATGAGCATGTCTGTGAGTAAATAACGAGCTAGCTAACTATTTTTATTTGAATGAAAATATTTTGGGAAAAATGACGAAATAATTACTTTTTATAAATGTAATTGAAACACACTAAAATTTAAAAGTTTAGTTGAAGAAAAGCATTGTTTTCTTCCAATTCAGATGTGAGAATATGGCCAAAAGTAAAAGAAATTGTCATAAAGGTAGCATGCAATAAGTGTCATAACATCCTTCCTTCCTTAGACTCATAGAGTTATAAATTTTATAAAAAACAAAATTGTACCGCCGATGGCTTTTATAAACTAATTTGAAATCTAAACACGTAAATGTCAAGCTCAATTTCTCAGTCTTATTTAACTATGTTAACTATTTCGTATGTTTTGTATACATACGATATATAACGATAACACATGCTCTAAACGAAGAGCAACAGACCTATACGTTGGTGAACATTTCTTTTCAGCGACATTTCAAACAAAAAAAAACCATTGCTCAGCCCTCCAAACTTAGCTTTAAACTTATTTAAAGCAATCAGTTTGTAACGAATATGACTCACACTACCGCAAAAGTGTTAAATCGAATTTGTCTATTAAAACCGCTAGGAGCGGATCATCAAATAATCCATCTTATATCAGGCGAAAATGTACTAGGTCGTAGTAGAGAAACCGGCATACGTGATACTAAATGTTCTAAAAAACAATTGGAACTAGATGTAGATATGGCTGAAGCTCGCATAAAATTAAAAGTTTTGGGGATCAATCCTAGCGGGGTGAACGGGTTCATGGTAACAAAAAATACCGAATGTATTTTGGAGAATGGAGATGTTTTAGATATGATTTATGGGAGACATTCGTTTAAAATAATGTTTAAGCCACCACCTGAAGTAAAACGAAAATTCGTCGCAGATGATTCTTGGATTTCCTTAGATGACGATAAACTATTAATATTTACTAGTAAAGGTGTAGAAGCTTCGACGAAAATAGCCGCTTATGATGTCGACGGAACAATCATTAAAACCAAGTCCGGTTTAGTATTTCCAAAATCGTCCGACGACTGGATGCTTAATTATGATGACGTACCCAAGAAATTACAACAGTTCTTTAATAATGGCTTTAAAATATGCTTTTTCACTAATCAAGGCGGCATAGCGAAAGGAAAAGTAAACATAAGTGAATTTAAGGCAAAAATGCAATCAATTGTTCATAAACTGGATGTACCCGTCCAAATATTTGTAGCTACTGGAGAAGGTTATTATAGGAAACCATTGCCCGGAATGTGGGAATGTTTACAAAAGGAAGCGAATGAAGGTGTGGGCATCGATAAAGCTCAAAGTTTTTTGTAGGAGATGCTGCCGGACGACCTGAAGTTGCCAAAGGTGTACATAAAAGGCGCAAAGATCATTCACTGGCTGATCGTTTGTTTGCTAAAAATGTAAATATAAATTTTTATACGCCTGAACAACATTTCTTGGGAAACAAACAAGAGCATTGGCTAGCACCGGAATTCGAGCCAATGAAGTATGATGAAAATTCTTCCCTTTTCAGTCCTCCAAATACCAAATTATCTGTAACCCCCTGTGAAATGATCATAATGTTCGGTTTGCCGGGTTCAGGTAACTTATACCTATAATATTTTCACTTCGCTAACGTTTTTCCTTTTAGGAAAATCATACTTTTGTGAAAACCATTTAACCCCTCTGGGTTACATCATAGCAAACGCAGACACCTTAAGAAGCACAAAAGCTTGTTTTGAAGCTTGCGAACGTGCTCTCCGCAGCGCAAAATCTTGTGTTGTAGACAATACTAATATTGATATTGAGTCTCGAAAGAAATTTATTTGAACTGGCCAAGAAGTATAACACCCCATGCCGTTGTTTTATGATGAGTACGTCCATAGCACATATTAAACACAACTTGGCATATCGTCATCTAACCGACAAGAAACACTCGAAAATAAACGATATGATATTCAATGCAATGAAAAAAAAATATACGGTACCTAGTAAGACGGAAGGCTTCGTCGAAATTGATACGGTAAACTTAAAACTTAAATTCAATAGTACCTACGATGAATCGTTGTATAAATTGTATTTGTTGGAAAAGTAATAAAAGTCGAAAGAACCTATACACAGAATTCTATGAAGTTCAATTGTGAATAGCACTACCTTAGTCCAAGGTAAAAATCCGCTTAGCTATGTCATCTATGAGCCAATCTACGGCCCCAAGCAGCTTTTCGCCGGTTACAGCGCTAACTCCAAGTACGAGCCAGTGATGTGTAGTAATATTATCCAATTGAAGAGCCTTCAATAACATTGTATTTTATTGCATGTGTGCAGTACATAATTTGTTACCTCTTTAATTTCGTTGGCGGTTAAGGATCCAGGTAAATCTTGCTTGTTAGCTAAAACTAGTAACGTCGCACCTGCTAAACGTTCTTCTTGCAATAAAATGTCCATTTCGTGTTTGCACGTCTCCAAGCGCATACGATCCGCACTGTCAACTACCCACACTAAACCGTCCGTGCATTCAAAGTAATTACGCCAATAGGATCTTAATGATTTTTGGCCTCCAACATCCCACATATTTAGAGTGTAGCCATTATGCTCCAAGGTTTTAATATTAAATCCCAAAGTAGGAGAAATAGTATCGATCGGCTCTCCATTGAAACGTTTAAGTATTGTTGTTTTACCGGCATTATCCAAACCTCTGGATACAGCCATAAAGAATCAACAGATTTTACTTTAACCAAATATATACTCACAGCAACAATATACGCATTTCTTTTTCTTTTTGCCTCATTTTTTTCAATACCGTCAGAAATCCCATAATACAGCAGAATTTCTTTGTTCAATGTTTTATAATTAAATCCCTTCTCAACTATATATAAAATCCAAGGAATTTTTAAATAATTTCGATTAAATGCAAATGTTTTCAATTTACTTTAATTTTCGATATATGTCCAGTGTTGCCACGAAATTAATGTTATGTTTATGAAGTAAATCATAGTGCCTTGAAAATTGAAAGACTGGAAAAATTCATCTCTAAAAAGTTATAACGAATATAAGAAATAAAACAAATTTTTTTTTTTATTTATGAATGAATTGTGGAGTGTTTTCAAAACTATTTACCAACTTGAATATTGAATATCAGCTTCTCACATTTAGGAATTTTTCTTAAGGATCTTGCTTATAAATATGCGCGTGTAACAATGCATTTTTTTAAGAAAACTGCTGTGACCGAAGGTTCGGTTTTAAAATTTTCTGAGTTATAGTCACCTTTGGCGCACAAACTTTAAAATCTATAGTTCTATGAACTGTTTTCCTTATTTACTTGAAGCAGGAAATTAAAAATATCTAAAAAATTTCCATACGCATTCCCTTTGTAAAAAGATTATTTGGTCACCTTACTTATGAAATTAATTCTGGAAAAAATTTGGAAACTCTACAATTCTCCAGTACGTGGAAAACACTTTTTGGAATTTTCATTCTGCAAACAATCAGAAATTAAAATACTTCTGAGACCATTGATTAAAATATTAATATAACAGTAAGCATAAATACGCAAGAATGTTGAATTTTTCAAGGGTAAGCATAAAAGCTCTTTTGAATATTTTCTTTTATTTTTTTATTAAAACACTGAATTTACATTTAAATGGATATTATTAGTTCCGGTTATGTAATATGTAGTAAATAAATGTGGAATGATGAATAGGGACGAAAATCTTTAATATTGGGTTATTTTTACAGGTCGTTGTCCGAAGCTTTACTAATTCGAGTAATCGCTGTGCTGTTGCGAAAGGTGAAATCGAGAAAGGTTATTTTGAACTTAAGAAGATTCAGGAGCATTTCCAGAAGAAGGATGGTAAACCGGTCTTTTTGAAAGGCTCTGCCATGGATCAAGTACTATATCGCATCACTATGGCTCTTAGCTTGGTTGGCATAGCTGGTATGGGGAAATTGTTCTATGAACTTGCTGTGCCTCAGCCACCGGAATAAATGTCAATACCTATTCGCCAAAGAAATGCAAACTTCAACTAGCAATATACTTCTACATAACTGAATTTTCTGTTCAAACCGATGAAAAATTTTTTTGATAAAATGCTTTCGTATTCCCTTCCAGATATGCCTTTCTTTATATTATTGCAGAATTTTCTTTAATTCTTTTTTAAATCTTTCCGTTTTCTTATATTGTATAAAAATAGGCTTATTAATATTAATTTGCGTTATTTCTAACTAAAAGGAAAGACATAAGAATATGAAAATAAATACCCAAACACAGTTGCTATTGTGGTCAAATCAGGTTTCTTGTATATATATATGTATATATATTTATATATATTGCGTATAGCACCGAAGGGCTTGGGGAATCCTCAGATTTTATTGTGATATTATGTGCAATAAAAAGGTATACAAAAGGGAAGGATACATTTAAATAATGTGTATTTATCCTAATGTCAAGGACTTAAAAACTAAGCAATTTTTTAAATCGATCAGCTTTAAATTGGGTATGTTTAAAACAAATTTAAATGAATTTGCTTTTTGATATAACCCGGTTTCTTTAACTTTCTTCTTCAATTTCATCAATAATCATTTTTAGACATGCTTTCCTTGAAATTTTATCTAAGTTGCATAATTGGGATAAGTCCATCGAAGATATTTCTTCAATTATTTGTTTAATATGTTCTTTTTTCATAATAGCTTCCATAGACTGTTGTTCTGTTAAAGACTTCTTTTCCATCATTTCCAAGCCATCGTTCTCCCTTTGCTGGCCTTTAGAGCGATAATATTCTTCAATTATAGCGCGCAATTTAAGTTTTGTTGTTTTAGCTTTTCGAGTCGCTTCGCCAACATCCTCAAAATTAATTTGATTCGTATCGAATGGTTTTTGCTTAGAAGGTCGAAATTCTTTCAGAGAATCCACTTGTCTAGTCCCATCATTGAGTGGTGTAACCAATTTTTTTTTAACAGGCTTCTTGTGTTTAACATCTTTTAAATGCTTATAAATGTCCGTTCGGATTCCTCTTCTCTGGTGGACTAAAACATCGCTTTCTAGATTATCCATTTCTCGGCTCAGTATCTCAATATAATCAAGTCTTTTTTGCATTGTTACCTTTAACTTCTCATAATCGCTAGCGCGCGCTTTATCTGTTTTGATTTCTGTACTGTCTTTTCCCAAGGAAATGCTTTCATCATTAGAAACTTGTTCTTGAAAATTAAGCAGTCCAATTTCCTCAGAAGGTATGTTGTCTTCTTCAATTGTATTACCCAAATCGTAAAATTTTCTTCTTAGAATTCCTAAGCATGGCCTTGTTTTAATACGCACCGGTGTAAACGAGTTATATTGGATACCGATACTGTGAAAACACTCGACAAATTCCAATGTGTCAAAATCCTCTTGCAGATGGGTAATATGCTTATTCTTGGCTTCTACTAATAAATGCGAGAATGCACTTAATTCCCCGCGCGTGTAATTCAAGTTTTCGCTCTTACAATATCTAAATATAAATGAAAAATTCAACATATTTAACACGTTGTTTGCGTAATGAAATGATTACCGCCAATTTGTACGGATTTGCAAAAAACGAGACACTCCACTTTGGGCCGCGAGATTCGCTATATGAACCGTTACATTCGAAAACTCTGACTCTAGAGAATGTAAGCGGCTTAAAGCTGCACCTCCAGGATAGTTTGTACTTGACACTGTTAATAAAAACAATGTCATGAGGATATTTAACAATAAATGTCCGCCCGCACAAAATGCCAAAAATTTGTGTATCAGGGATTTTGAAGCATTTAACCAACTAAAATCTAGAAATGCTTATTTAGGGCTTTAATCATTTGCATTCAACTTACAAGCGGGCGCAGGTTGTCGCTGCCGTAAGATTAAAAACTGGAAGAACATAGATTATAAAACGCAATTCCTTATGTGGCATTATAGAATAAATGAGTACGTAACCAATCGCAGCAAATGTTAAAGGTCTGATGCGAGGCTCCATAATCACTCCAAAGGGAACAAATATCAATGAACAACTCATAGATCTTGGTAAAGCTGAATAAAAATACCATAAAAATGGCGAAGTCTGTTGTTCGTTATTTTAAAAATAGGTTAAGGAAAAACCACGTGATGTTTATTACAATCTCTATCTAAGTTCTAATGATATTTTCGAAAAGGATACGCCCCAATTTGAGCTTTTATTCAAAACTGTATTATACCACAGTACTTCACCCTCTGCCCACGTTGGGAAGCGTTGCCAAAAGAAAGAATCGACGACAACGGAAATGACTAAAATTACAACAGCCGCTGGCGTAGCAATTTTTAACATTCTAAAATTAAATAAATTGAATTTTCGCGATTAATGTGATCTACTAGCAAACCTTTGTACAGTGAGCCTTTTATAGATTACATCAATCAACAACAGAAGTCCCAAAAATATCGACAGTTCAGAACGAAATATTAATATGGCGACACCAGAATAAATAATAAAGGGCTTCGTCTGACGAGCTATCCAACAAGTCAGTGCGTAAATGACTTTAATTATAAAAAATAAAATGATTATAACAACTTTGTTCATTCATAAGGATGTAGTAAATTACCTATAGGCAGCACCATAATGTTTGGCAAAGTTCTGCTCATGTAGAACATTAGATGAAATTGCGTTAAAGTTATTAAGTTCAACCACAAGCTTACATGCGAACCATAGAGATTGCAGACTACTTGTCTCCATTTACTCCAAGCATAGGATACTATGAGGGCCAACATTGCACGCACTATTATTGCAAATGTAAAACAGACTACTTAAGTGTTTTATTCGTATTGAATTTCAAAAACTTATTTTACCTACATATTGGGTCCAGAATTTGTTAATATGTAACGTTTCGAAAAGCATCACAAATGGACTAGAAAGTATGGCTATGAACAAGGGTCCCAAGAATGTACGTGGAACTACACCAGGAAACTCATGATGATCATACTATTCAATGAAAACCTAATTTTAAAAGCGATATTAATACTAAAAGAACCTCTTACCTGCGTAAAATTATGCCTTAAATATAAAATATCATGCATAGCCTGCAAATTGAAACTTTCCTCCACTTTAGTATATGGAGTATAGCAAAGATGTAAAGCTGCCGTTAAAAACAACAGTAAATCCATATTCGAAAATGCAAAGAATATAATGGAATTTGATTAATACTCCAGAATGCTTTCACACAGATTGCGTAATATTTTTTGATATTGTATCTATTTTTATCCAAATTTTCCACGCCTTCAGTCCAATACGACGAGCTGAAGATAGTTAAAAATAAATGGAAATTTTTCTTAAGCATTGAATGAATCTTACGTCGTCGACTTTACGAATTTATTGACACATGCTTCTTATCTTCGATAGGCGGCTTATTACACGGACTTCTATCAAAAGTTGAGTTACTTTACATTATTAATTGCAAGTAAATATATAAACATATTTTTGCCCACGTATTTTTATTAATATTAGTTTCTCTTACTTCCTCTTCTTCTTTTTTTCAAAAAGTTCAGGGGATCAACAACAGTGTCATATTGCGAAATGTTGAGGGCCTTAACAAAATCAAGCGTCAGGCTAAACACAATGAAGCTTCATTTTTATTCCCACATCGGAGGGAGGCATTTAGTTTCTAAATTTTATAATTAGTTTAATATATGTATATATATATATGTATAGACTGCATTGCCATATTGTTCGATAAGAGGAAATACGAAAACTGGGAAAAAGAAAAGCAACTAACATATGGTTTGAGAAATAGGAGTAAAAAAATCAAGATGTATCTAAACAATGACTGAAAAAAATATGAAAAAAAGGCGGTAAAAAAGTTAATGCAAAGGTAAATAAGCTTTTTGATTGCTTAATGGAATAAAGAATTAAGAAAACAGAAACTAAGAGGAGGAGCATGGAGGTAAACTTTACTGACGCAGTTAAACAAAGCAAAAAAATAGTTTCAAACTTTTGGTTTTAAAAGCGTATCTCAAATTAAAAGCAGATCATCGTTTTTGCTTTCACTAAAAAGCTTATACTATTTATAGACTCATTCAATCCCGAATTATCTAGTTTGGAAACTTTTTCTTAGAATTGGTCAAAAGACAGAGTGTTATTATTTTCGATTTTTACTATGATTTCCGCAGACCGTTTGCGAAATCGATTTTCTTAAGATAGGTAGGTTTCTTAGCACCATCGTTTGCTACATAATCATAATCAGAACAAGTCAAAATGCTACAGTCGACAAGACCGTAAATACTTAAGTAAATGCTTCATAATCAGATAAATTTGATAATTTGTTTGAAGTTGTGGGCATCGAATACTCGTCCCTAAATGATTATAAATTTTACACTTGATTATGTTCTCGTCTCTCCGTTGAGTCGATGTGTGACTTATTTTAGTGAGAGACATGTAGTAAACGTGAAAAAACGAATGGTATCGATATTAAATGTGATGACAAGAATTCTCGGGCAGAAAAGGACAGGAGAACGCCTCAGTGGGTTTTTGTGTGAGCATCGCAGACGTTATGCTAGATTTTATATATATACATACAAATTTATATATATATATATATAAAGGAACAACGTCTTCGGAGCAATACTTTTTCTGTGGTAGAAAGAAATTAGAACTCGCCGCCTTTTATAGAAATACTTTTAAGTGCATGCATTTGTGTGCGTTCATAGTATAATTGAAGCCTCTTACAATTCATATAATTAGTAAATGGGATAGAAATCGCGACGTCTCTCTATACGTGTGCTATACATACCTTAAAGGTAAAAAAACTTGCTTGCTGAGAGAATTTTTGAATTACAATACGAAGAAATCTGACACAACTCAAATGCTTCTATAAAACATCTTTGTGTTTTATTTCAATATTAAAGGTAAATTAAAAATTGTCTGCTAACGAAAATATTGAAATTTATTAACTATCGGGGAACGCTAAGTCTGCAGCAGATCAATGCTAAATATACTAAGGGTGAGAAGTAAAGAGAATATTATGTATGCATATGTTTGCGCGTATTGACATTAGACGTTTATAGCCCGCGCTGCGAGCTAGTCTCGGTCAGCACCACTTAAATTGCATTCGGCACTACGCTGGTCCGGCAGGTGGAAGTGCTCTAGCTAAAAAATCTCTCGGAGTATCACCAAAGTTATTACGTTTACAAAAGCAATTCCAGAAAAAGAACGACGTTCCTGTGTTCCTCAAGGGTGGAAAAAACGATGTTATACTTTATTACACAACATTGGGATTGTCTGGGCTGGGTTTAATCATGGATTTCGCTTTATACATTGGTTATATTATCGACTAGGCCGTTCACGGAAAAGCCCATTGCAAAAATGTCTTTCGTATTCGATTAAAATTTATTTGAAAATAAACCCATCTTTTATTTATTATATATTAATGATTCGAAACAGGTCTTCAAGTTCCGCTATTGAACAGATCAAAATTTTTTAAAAAAATGTTGGCGATTAAAACAATTCGGCAGCTTCCATGCATTTTTTTCTATCTATGAAAAGAGCGTGTATGCATTTAGGAAAAGCACAAAAACTTGCCTGGGGTCATACGTCATTTAAATAATTATTCCCAATGGTATGGGTAAGAAGGATATTCCGCAGTATATGATTCATTAAATAATGATTTCTAATCAAAGGTATTCTTTCTTTCTATCATACAAGTACGCGTTGTGGAGTCTACGATGCCCATAGTCCTTATTGTTACGAACGGCGAGACAAATTTAAAATAACCAACGCCGAGATCTAACAGTAGAGCTGTACAGGTTCCAGCACAAAATTCGATATCTTTCACTAAATTTTTCAGGAGTGTGTACGCCGCGTACACACACGTAAAATAAAGTGTTAATAGCAGCGGTGGCGGCGGTTTTAAGTTCATTTAATGGTTTCGCGGGAGCATTACAAATTTAAATGTTGCGTAACGTTGCAATATTTGAAAGTGTATTTTCTACAAAAAATAAAAAGAAAATTGAAACGACTACATACACACATATGCACAAATATAGGTAAATGAAAACATAAAAAAAATAAAATAACTTTAAAAATTTTTGCGCTTTCGTATTCATCTCACTTCATTTTGCATGTCGGTATTTTAAGTTATTTTTGCATGCATACGAATGCGATGTGCGATGAGTGAGCGAGTATTCGTCTATAAAGATGAATATTTTAATGAATGCTTTTATGTTGTACATCTTAGGTGAACGAGTAAGTAAACCTCATCACTACACTTACAAATTTTTGAAATCTTCGTGACTATACGTTTCGCATAGATCCGATGGTCCTCCCTTCTATGAAAATTTCCCAAACGGGTACTATGAACTTTTTATCGTCCTACATGATGTCCTGAGCATTCGAGAATACTGTAGAAAGACAATTATGAACGCGAGAAAATTTCAAATTGTGGAAAAATCTGCTTCTCTTATACAATTGCACTTGCTACTTTGCTACAGCCCGAATAACTAACATGACAGAAAAATCAGTATTTTTCAAAGACCCATGTAAGACTGGCTTTAAACACGTAAATTGAGTGATTTTTTTTGAAATTTTTCATAAGCAGCATTGCCGACCTTCGCTCTGGGTCCCTTGAATGAAATGGGCCTTGCGGGCAACGCCCCAGCGTGGCAATTCATTAATGTTTCTCTCAAAATTTATTTTCTTTCTATGTCTAAGGCTTGCTTAAATTTTATTATTCCATCACTATGTCTTTCACCCAAAAATGGGGAACGTTTACTTACCCTGTTATAGTCATGTTAAGCTTGTCATGTATAATTTTAAATTTCCAATTCCCCCTTAAAGGTAATAAAGGATCGACGAGGTAGAATAAGTCAGGGATCGGGGTAGACTTTCTTCACAGCCGGGGCCGATATTCCACGGTAGAAGGAAGAATCCTAGAAGTATTGTTTAAAAGTTTGCGTAACTAAAAAAAAAATGCGTGTATATATATGTATGTATATATATTCATAGAGACGACCAATATGCACAGATTAATATACGCTTCAAAACTGCATTCGGAAGAACACAAAGTTTATTTATTTTAAGTTAAAACAAACAATACTTTGACAAAAAAGTTACATAGATAAAAGAGACATATTCCGCTCGATTTATAATACTTTTTAAAGCCGCTACCGCAAAATATTGCTGGTCTTTGATTCAATTTTTTAGTTATGTTCTTGTTTGTGATACATGCTACTTTCGTTGTTCTGCTTGCAACATGTCGAAGTTCCGTGCAGCGGATGAATAGATTCTTTGTAGTCTATTATATAAGAATTAAAGAGTAAAGAAAAGTCTCAATCCGCCAACTGGACATGTAGTCTAATGCGTTCGCATGTGTGATTGATGGCAATTTTCATCTATTCAGAATGTGTGCACTCACTATTTTAGTTATTTAACTGACAGGCAAAGCAAACAGTAAAGCTCGCGTCAAGGTGCGATTTGTTTTCGATTATCTTAAATACCTACAGATGAATGCTTAACGGGATTCCAAAGCAGTCATAGCAGAATTTTCGCTAAGATTATTTTTGGTTTTTTGATTCAGAAAGAACGAACGCTGTGCTTGAAAATTATGAGATACAATCAATCTGGAGCATAGTTGACAAGCGTGAAAACGGCCAGGTCCCACCTACTACCGCATCCAGCTAACCACAAATTATAACTTACCATTTATATCAAATATTGATCTGAAATTCAGTACAAGTTCTCACGAGGGTCATCTCATATAACATTAGTAGGAAAATAGAAAAATCGGTGTAATCCACTTATGAATGCGCTCGCAATAGCTAACAGGCCGTAATTTATGACCTATAAAATATTTTGGGATAAAATAATTTGCAAATTTTTGTTCAGACCGCTAATGAGGTGAACGCGCGGAAAAAATTGGCGAGGCTTATGTATCAGGTTATGTTATGCTAAGGTTATTACTATTAATAACTCGTTCATAATATTTGGTCCTGGCAGACTTGAAAGTGATGCGAATGCATGAAATTTTAAGGAAAAAAAGAATATCTGCTGAAGTTTACACTGTTTCTTTATCAAATTGGGGAGCTTAGCAACTTGAAAAAGAGACGAAAAAGTATTACAACATAGCTCTTTAATGAAAGGGACCCTATCTGAAGCTTATGTCTGCGTTTTATAAACAAACAAAAATATATATGGTACAACCTTTGATAGTGAGTGTGGTAAAAGCGCAGAACTAATGGCTCTAACGTGAGCCGTTCAGAAACCCTCTTTCCATGCCATGGCAAGTCATCAGTCGTACAGCCAAAAAGAAAGATTGTCGAGCATTTGTTGAAATGAGAAAACAAGAAAAAAAACAACAAAAAAAAAAGAACAGCAAAAGAAAACAAAAGCAAACGGAATCTCTTTCTAGCAATCTGAACTAAATAATAGAGCAGCGGTGAAATAAGTTTACTTCACGTTCGATGCACTTGAATGAATGAACGCTTCAACGGAATTCTGATTTGTGGTTGCATATGTTTTATATACGCCTGAACCAGGAATAGCACTGGAAAAGGCAGTTGTGGCAACTCATACGAGTGCAATACGCACAACACATGCATGTGGATACGTAACGGAGCCCGATTATGCAGACGTAGCTCGTTGCCAGAATGTTTCACGTGTAATTTTTCTCATAAAGTTATTATTAAAATAAAAGAAAACAATATTTGTTTTCATTCTTAAAAAAAAAAAAAGGCTTCACCTTCTTTCTGAATATATTTTCTGTTCTCGTACGTTTTTTAAATTATGTTCTTAATTTAAATTGATTTTAATTTCCAACAATCATTTGCGTCATATTTTACTTAACGTAATATATTTGTGTGTGTGCGTGTGTGTAAAGGGTTCTTGTTTCTTTTTTGGCGTTACAGGCATCTTTTTGCTTTTTGAGTTATTATATGTAATTTGGCGGAGTTAGGCCAACCGTAACATGTTTTATTATATACGCAATTTTCACTTTGGGCTCAATCACTGTGTGAGTACGTGAGCACTTCAATCTTATAAAAAAAGAACATCTACGCTGACAGACATTTTGTGAATTTCTGTTTTGATTTTTCATTACGCGATGTGTGTAGCGACATACGCCAGGAGTGGCGAAATCCTCGTTTCATGTGGTCACTTTCACCTAACTGTCTCTCTTTCCTTTAGCTTCTTTTATCATTCATTTCGTATAAGAGACACTTATGCTTCATTTTATTTACACCATTACTGCGACTGTTTGGCCTGTCGACCAACGTTGGCCAAACACCGCTCATCCGCCGCTCTCGGTCCCTTGGCTATCTCTGCTATAGACAGGCAAGCACTCGTTTAAATATTTCACAGTCTATAAGAAATAATAAGTTTGCGACATATGCTTGTTTTCATTAAAATTGCTCCTCTCTATAGGGAACACGAAAGATAACCTTCTAGAATATTGTCAGTAAATGCATCGTAAAAGTGAAATTATTTCAATTGAAACTTTGTTTTGAAGAACTTGTCATAAGTAAGTAAGTATTACACCACAATATTAGATTTACTTTAAAGATAAATTACCGTTATTTTATGATCTTAGAGGTCTTTGAAGGTACATTCAGTTACGAGGTGCTCGTTTTTCCGCGAAAGTGGAAAAGAAAATACAAGATAATAGTTCGGATTAGTAATCAATACTAAGTAAGGTATTGAGTAAAAATGTAGTGACAGAGTAGTGTAGAGAGTACAAGAGTAGTGAAAATAGAACTCGCGAGACTTGAACACGGTATTCGAATACTTGGAAAAGAACTTTAAGCTAATAAAACACAATTTAATCCGAAAAACTTCTACATTTGAAATAAGGTGAACTTTCCACTTCAACGTCTTCTCTACTATGATGAAAGTACTTTTTGGTGTTGTACTATCGTCTTTGACATCTCTGTAGAGTTTTGTGTCTTATATGTCCTTATACTTAGTTGCTGTAGAGTTACTCGTGTTTCTGTCAACATTGAAAAATGAGTTTTTCCATGTGTACTATGTCTGGATGTTTCAGGCTATCGGGATGTCATGAAAAACATCATTACATCGTAGGTGTGACGCCTTCGGCCTATACGTAGACCCGGAAACAATCCATCAATCGCTCGAATATCGTGCAAAACGCGACCGAAAAACGAAAAAAACTCGCCAAAGTCGCTCAAAAATCAAGGTGATATTAACAGTTTTCTTCGACTATTGTGGCGCTATGCGCTAGGAATTTCTTCGGACAGACCACACTGTTAATGAAGAATATAATTTGAAGAATTGTGAATGCATAAGCAGTTTTCATTTTATAAAGAAGACCAGTTTATTTTTTAGTCGCACGAAACAGGAAGCCAGGAAAACGTGACAGCATTGTTTCCTTTAATCCTTTCTGGAGAGTAAACTCGTTCCCCTTATTGATTTTTATTTTTTGCGTGCAAACAAACAAGCAGTAGGACTATAACCATTTGAGTTTCGAAATGAATTGATCTTGTCGGAACGAATTTTTAGCAGGTTCAGATGCGTCGACCAACAAGGGGCTGGACAGGGGCTAGACAGAGAGAAAAATCGGTAGAAATCGCATAAAAAAGCCAAAGACATATGCGGTAGAGCGCGATATGGATCTTTGAACAGGAAATCGTAGCAATATGGGACGCTGGCTCCTCTGTGTAAAGTAAAACAAAGTGTGTTTGTGAGAACACAGTTCAGCGGAAAACTCTCGAAAAAGCGTAATATCGGTATCAAAGATGAAACCATTAAATTCTGGAGAGCTCCTCAATTAGCTGGTAACCAAAGAGACAGAGCATGCATCCCAAAAATTGCCCAGTGGCATTCTGATTTCGTTATCCTTTAATGGGAGCGGCAACGCTATCTGGTCTCGAGTTTGAGTTTGAAAGAGGCGGTCTTTTCGGATATTCTATCCATTGATGTTCTAAACTTACGATAAATCAATTTTTTGCTTTCATTCGAATTCAAACATTCCTTGCTTCCAAGCGACATTTACGTTCCTGCATTTATATAAACAGGGTAAGTTTGCCAAGGAAGAATAAAACTCTTTAATTTTATAATCAAAAATTAGTTATGAACAGTAATCTTCCCACGCGGTGCCTTTGAGTCACCTTTGAACTTCCTTGAGAGTCTCTTTGTGGAATGATTTGTTATAAAGAAACATATGGTAGGACTGAAGTACAGGTAAAGTTGTGCGTGAAGTTTCCGCTGTTTACGTATCCGTCCATAGCTGTCTAATTACCAGATTTACACTACTTGGACAGTTGCACAACTTGTTTACGCTCACATATCCGCTCATAGGTAAAGGTAAGTTTACCTCTGCTTCTTCTAAATTTTGAACAGACGCAGTTGCCAATACCGGGATAGTAAAAATCGAACAGATTATCTTTTTTTTGCATTCCTTTTAAGATGAACTCTTGTCGAGCTTTTCTTTGCAAACAGTGACTTAGGAAACTTTCCCGTTTCTATTTGGTGATTGAATTCGGATATAAACCATGCAAAAGTGAAAGTTACTTTTTTCGGTAGTGCACCAATTTTTGCTAACGCTTTATGCCTTGTTCTTGCATTCTATCCATTCTTACGAAATTCCAAATTTAGTTTATAAATTTAGTTGATAAACAAGAGTCCGCTTATTTACTTTGTCTTCATATGAAAATCGGCATTATCAACCGATATCTGAACGTCTTGTTCCGCTCGAACTTTGTTAAACTTTTTGTGAAGAATATTGCGTTTTAAATGTGAACACAATATAAAATTTCGTTTAAAGATTTCTTTTGTTTGTGCACACAGTAGACCACCCATAAAGTGTAATTTGAAGTTGAAGAAGTTGCGTCAACATCGAGAAATCAGTTTGTTTTGGTAAAGTGTAAATATTCACACATACGTAGCAATATTTACAGCACACAGCAAAACTGCTGCTAAACTGCTTCTTATTTATTGTTTTCTTACGCTTCTCAAATCCAACCTTCCAGTTGCTAAGAAAGTTGATATGGAATCATATGAGTTTGTGAACTAAACGAGATTCTCGGAAAAGCTCTATAAGCCAAAAAGGGCATATACTCTAAGCTAGAAAACTCGTTCAGTGGAAAGCTACGCAAAAGAGAACAAGAGTTAAAGCGCCCTGTTCATCCCATCTCAAAGGCAATCATTGTCTTTATAATTTGTTTTTGAAAAATTCACAACGCGAGCACCAGTAGGCAATAATTCTTTCAGA
This sequence comes from Glossina morsitans morsitans, assembly GCA_001077435.1. Taxonomy (NCBI): domain Eukaryota; kingdom Metazoa; phylum Arthropoda; class Insecta; order Diptera; family Glossinidae; genus Glossina; species Glossina morsitans. Next base: position 70,532 of record CCAG010004727.1, on the reverse strand, counting down.
TAAAAGATATAAGAGAAACGAAAGGCAGCTAAACCTAATAAGAACTACAAAATAAAAACCGGCAAAAATGATCGATTTTGATATTGTCTTGGAAGTTAAGAACAGTCCGCGATAGAATAAATCTCTTCAGCGTATAGCTGCAGAAAGTTCACTAATTAGTTCCCTTAATTCGCCAATAATTTCATCGTTGGCCTCATTTTAATTTGAAAATCATTATTCTCCGTATTCAAGACTTTAAGACTTTCTTTTAGTAACACTTTACTATCCTTTAAGGTAACACAATTCACTCTGGCCGAAACTATTCGAAATTTGTTCCTTTCTTCTACAAGTGTTCCTACAAGGATTTCGTAATTTTGTTGTGTTCATCTAAACAACAAAAAGAGATTTCAATGGATTAACTAGCGTCACTTCCAAGCTAAGAAATCGTTATTCAATTGTAAGTTGAAAAAAGTCCATATTTGCATGCAGTTACTGTATTCAGTAGTTCAAAGAGAAGTCGGAAATGTTTCGTCGCAAACTGTGTGTGCCAAAGAAACGTTTAACTAATAATCAAAAAGAAAGAAAACAATAGCAACAATAATCATTAAATAAGAAAATAAAAGCTTGAATGAAAATTGACAAGAAATAATAATGACTTTCTTTGCAAAGGCGGCTGAAAGACGAATTTTGACAACGTGCTTTCTTATTGTTTTGTAGCCCTACTACGTAAGCAAAAAGTTTTTCTTTAATTAAAAATTCCATGAAACCACATACACAAAATTACAAATATATAAAATTACAATGAAGAATATGTTTAAGGGAAAAATCAGTCAGTCATCTAACCGAATAAGCTTTGATTTAATGAATGAATTTTTTTCGTAATGAATTCGCTACAACTACTTTTAAAATATGAAGTTGCGTCTCTGCAAATTAAATCGATTAATAAATGGTATGAAAGATAAGCACTAAGCCATGAAATTAACGGTGTGTTGACTTTTGGGTTGACTTGAATACCAGAATGAGTGAAATAAATGAACTTAAGTGAATCAATGAATAAATTTTGTCCCTTTTTGTTTTTCAATATGTTCGTCTTTACGCTTCAAACTCCTAACTGGAATTATTGTAAACTTCAATTTTCAACTTACACCACAAGCAAATCGGAACTGTTTCGATGTTTGTTTGACAAATCAAATGACTGTTGTTTAGGTAAACTTCAGATCTTATATTATGCAATGAAGGCTCATATAGTTCATAAAGTAATTTTTTCAAGAAGTACGAATAATACAAAATAAAAACGCAACTTAATACGATATATGTATGGGTTGTATTAGTCCCTCTCAAATTGAGTGCAAAATATTAACGTTCATTTTTTTTTTTAAATAATTATCCCGAATAGCAATTATTTTCATAAATTTAAGACTCGACAAAAACAATAACAAATTGCTTGACATGTCTTTGAAGAAGCCGAATGAAATGTTCCTCTCCCATAAAAAATATTTAAAACAAAAAAAGCCCAAAATAAGTAACAAAAGACAAGCATAACAAATTAATATTATTTTTATTGTGTTAAACGACATGTTTTGGATTTGTATCTTTTTGAAAATGAAGGAAAGAAGAGCTGCATATGTCTCCATGCATAACGTGGGTGCTCGTATACCGAAAGTTGAGTTTGAGGAAGCACTTAAAATAACAAAATGCGCGTGTACTGCTCCAGTCTCAAAGACAGCAAAATGCGTGTACTCGTGTGTAAATATATTGTTCGCCTTGTTATGTATGCTTTGTTCACACATTGCTTATATTTATATTTTCCCGAACAAATGTATATGTATGCATATGCATTAACGCATACATTACGCCTATATATTATGTAGATGTGTATGTATATGCATGTATGCATTTACACATATGCGTTAATGTATGCATCCTTCACGTTCTTCCATGACGTGGAGATTGCGCGAAGTCCACAGCACCAGGTGGACAATAAACCCCCACAAAATGATGGTATGTTAACTTTGTTACTTCACGTTCCAGAAATATACCTCACCTTGATTTTGATTTGAGTAGCGCATGCCTAAGAAGTTGTTATTGAATTTTCTCCTAACGCCCCTTTTGTTAGAATGTTCCTTTCCCCCTTTGCTTCCATTACTTGAAGTGGAGCAACTTGGAATTAAAATTTTATCATCAACTGTGGGCGTATTAGTAAACGCTTTGGGACCATTGTTAGAACAAACTCTCTATTCTCTAATAACTAAAAGTTTTTAAGATCATTCAAATATTTCATATCAAAGATTGCTATAGCTTCTTATATGTGAACCGATATATCTTAAATAGTATTTTGGTTATTATTGTATTTCCAGGTATACAAGCATGAAAATCGTCGACTCAAGCCAATTCTGTTTCTCTTACGTTAACATGTATTGTACATGTTTTTAAAAATCTTTATTTATCCGTGCACGTTTATGTATGTATGTATGTATGTATGTAAGTATTGTATATAACATGTAATATTGCATTAAATTATTTGAGATAAGTTTTAGACTCACACTTGTGAGTACATGTAAATGTAAATCTATCCTTCAATATTCTGTTTTAGTTTTTAGCAGGCGTGCTAGACATGCGGAAGCGTCAAATTGTCTACGCACGCTTATCTGCTTATCTTAGCACAAGAGACTAAATGGGCGTAAAGGAGTCACTTGAAAACTATGACAGAAGAATTCACATTTACTAACTAATAAAATTACCGATGAGCACTCTATTACGTTGCATAACATCGAATGCCTGCACTTACTAACCTTTCCTATCTAAGGAAGACTTTGCGTTACCGTCATCACATGTTTCTTTTAACGATGATTTATAATAATTGTAAACTAAAACCGCTTAAGTGGCTGTGAATCCTGACACCTTATACTTACACAGACGCACACCTAAACACACACCTACACATATATATACTTACATGTACATGTAGGCTTATAGAAACCGCATAATCGTATTACTTATGCAGTTTTGTGCTTAAGTTTGTACAGTGAGTTTTTATTTTTTTTCCCCATTCCTGATATTCTTCTGCGAGTAGTTGTCTTGATCGAAACATGTGTTTTGCTTTATTACTTTTCCCAAAAAAAGAAAAAGGAAAACTCTTTATATGATTTTGTTTTGCATCATCTTCATTGCTTTTCCTTTTCATTGCATTATTTTACGAATTGTTGGTTCTGCTCTTACACTAACAATCCCCCAGGAGCGTAATGGTCCATTAAATGTCTGCCTGAATTTTAAGTTTTATTTGTGCAAAAGGAAGAGAAGGAAGCACTTGCTGGCATAACTTCATATTGCGAAATTTCTTTTCAAACTATAAATAAATAACCGAATAATTTTACAACGAGGAAAATGGCATGAGAAAATTTCTGCCAGCAGGAGAGTCTGAAAAGAAATTTCATTCTTCGAAACCTAAAATGTACAGATTTTTAAATACTTGACCGTCGCTTACAATTTACACCAACTAGGCTCTCCCTTCTTTATGAAGAGAATAGAAGAGAAAGATGTTAGAAGACAGAACTTTGAGCGTCAAGGAGATGTGATGTGATCACCGCATAGATGTATGATGATTGCAAACACTTTGATGAACGCATCGCTATCTTTGGCGGTTAAATGTTTGATTTTTGCCCTCAATTTCTTATACACTCCTATCAATAGACGATTTCTTCTCTGTCTTAAACTACCCTAACCTAGATCGGATAGAGTTTATACCAAGGAAAAAATCACTTAATCTTGACATCTCTTGTTAAGAGAGTACGTGGCTGTTTTCAAAAATGTTGATGGTGGGCGAGCATTTGAGTGAAAAGGTTTTAATATTTTTGACCACAAGATCTCAACCAATTGCTCATAAAAAGTGTTAACGTAAAGGAAAACACAAATTAAAAATATAAATATTGTAGGAGTTGTTTTACAACCTGCTTTGGAAAATGACGTTTCGAGAGATAAGCGTCTTCAGTTTTACAATTACATTATCGACATTCGTTGCAATGATTGCAATGAAATTACTACTTTTTACTGTTAGCTCGTACCTTTAGGCCCTTCGGTTCCGTTTTTAACCCTTCAACTGTGTCGACCTCGATAACGATGGCGAGTATACTCGTCAAACACATGTGTATGTGTAATATGAAACTAGATTGTGATGAAATGACTCGACAAAATGACAAAAATTTCTTCTAAAATACATTGTTATGCAAAAACGGGCGCACAAGTGTATTCCATTATAAATACTGCAGTTAACAGATTAATACACGAATGCATTCATAGCTAACATAATCGAAATTTGAATTAGGCGCTTCGAAATTCTTGGCAGTAGCACTGACTCCTTTCGAATTTCTTTCGGCCTCGTATGTTTGCTTGGAAACTCTATAATGTTGGGTCTATCCATCCGTCCATTTACGTGCTGGTTTATCGCTTGTTGGTTATATACCGTGAACTTCGCCCACGATCACTTATTAGGCAATTTAAGGCAGACAATAATCTAGAATTTTAAGCAAATTCTTGGAAACCTTGAGAAAAATAGTGATATGATGGATATCAAGGAAGCTTAAATCTGGCGAACAGAATACTTTTTCCATTTGTTCAGAAAATCTTATTAATTATCCGACATTAAGTATTATATGTTTTGGACCTGTAATCAAATTCGCTCACCCATATTATTATGCATAAAGCTTATTATATTAATACGAATGCACCTAATCGTGTACATTCGAATACCTACAAGAGCAAAAAATTAGAGATCTTTCATAATTAAAGGCCACCAAGCGTAACACGACGGCTCAGTGACATCGGAAATGCAGCACCACCAACAATACCCTCTTGCTGCAATATCTACACATAGTTACATGGATTCATGTATAAATAAGTCCACATATAAGTGTATTTATGTATACATGCAATCATTTTACATATTTATATACTCCATACATTTTCATATGAATTTTACATTGAAACTTTGTAACGCTTCGAACCACTTCGTTTAAAACGACTTAATTATCGCAGAGTAACGCAATAAAACTGAAACTATTAATGCTCGCGCAACTGCAATAATATAAATACTAACATATTTATCTTAAGAGCAATGAAATTAAATACGTTTTTTTTCGTATATTAATGAAATTAAAATTTCTGCTAATCGCATAGCTATGATACAAGAACAATTCGTTCGTTCATTACAAATTTTCAATTCAATCAATATTTTTATTGACAAATAATTTCTGTCCCGCCTATAAGTGAACATTTCATTTATTGACACAATGCCGTCACAGATCCTCATGCAAGAGATCGCAGAGAAGTCATGACACATCGCACACATGCATACAAGCGTACACATAAATAAAAAGTGCTTTACGGATACGCTCGCTGGCTTTAGATTGGCCATTCATGCATTCAAGAATTAACTCCGCCCGGTTGAAATTTTGTTGTGTGCCTGCAGTTTACCATTCAATCAACAGCTAAATCATAAAGATGTGTGCAAGATATGGATATATATATAACATAGTACTCAGTACTGAGCGCTGTTTGTTAGTAAATAAATGCGAGCAATATGAGAGAGGTAGTAGCGAGTAATAAGGCATATGTGCTTGTGTGTGCATATGAATGTAAATGCATTCGATTATTCAGAGTAATTTATATGATTTAAGAAAAGCCTCTAAGCATATATATGTATGTGTGTGCTAGCCTCTTAACATGAATCCTTTACGTCCCCTACTATTAGACCAAAAAAGTAATTTTTATAGCAAATAATAACAAAAAGAAAAATTTGTTTAATTTATCTAACATACATATAATATATATATAATAATAAGAGGTAAAGCAATATTAAACACTCAAGTGATAAAAACTCATATATTAATTTTATGGATCTAAAACGTGAATTGACCTTTGAAGGTCACTTATGTTACCGCTGCTATTGGACTTATTGTTTTTTCGATTAAAAGAAGAACAAGTTTCAATGAAAGTTATAGTATAATGGTCTTAAGCATAACCGGGAAAATTGATGTTGTTATTAAAGTGGTCTCGGATCTATCTCGGTCTATCAGTCTTATTTTGCTGAATCCTTTTGCATTCCTCAACGCTGCAATAGCTGACTCAGCAAGAGAAAAAGAAAGCAGACCAAAGTTTGCATTTCTTTCTTTAGTGGACTTTCGATAAACAAATTTGAAAATAAATTTCATATCCACATAAAAGTCTGGGATTAAACAAAGACATGAGACAAAGACAAAAGATCTTCGTCTTCTCTTTATATTGCGATGCATATCGAAAATTCTCTTTAAAATAATGAGAGCGTTTTCCCTATTTTTGGGCTAAGAAAAAATCATCCCGAACCATTTACCGAACATGTTGTCATTTATTCAAATAAATATCAATATTTTAACAATGCAGCGCTTTCTTTAGAAATTATCTGTCAAATGCTTTCAGGTCGTTTCAATTTTGTGGACGGCTTGAACTAAAGGGCGAAAAATAGTTTACCCGTGCAAGCGGGTGTGTTAATTAAATACGTTCATCTAATATTGCACTATTCAAAGTAAAACTTGAGGGGGTACGTGTTCTTGGCAAGCGAAGAGAAGTAGATTTAATTATATCTCTTCATAGCAAAGTTGAGCAGAGGTTAGGTCGATGAGAGTCCTAAAGAAGTTTTATATTTCTTATGTGATCACGCCACGTAACTAGCTAGGGAATAACTAAAATTTTCGCGTAAATTTAATATAGAGGTTTGCCAACCCCTGGCATATAGTCGATGAAGCTCACACATAAGCAAAAATGGGAATAGGAAATTAAATGATTCGCTTCGACAGGTCAATTGCCTAGTCACTGTAATCTTTGAAGAAGGGGAGAGAGTGAAAGACCAGATTGATAGTTTTTTTGTTCGTTTTTCCTGCCCAGAGGTTCAATAAAGGAATTGGTTTACAAATGGATATCCATTTTATTGTAGTTACATTGACTCGTAAAACTTTCAGGCGAGTCATCCATTAAAAACACGAAAAATATTAGGCGAAACGTTTTAGTACAAGCTTTCTATCCTATTACGCTTGTCGGTTGCAAATTTGATCATTATTATACATTTTCCGATGTTCTCTTTCGTAAAGTGTCGCGCGATTTTCTCATGTGGCTCATTTTGCTCTCATCGACCCCGGCCTCTGTTTGTTTCATATAAGATAAAATATCAAAGATATTTATTTTGTTATTAAGGTCTCCGCTTGCTTGCTCTCATATGAGTATAAAAAATCATTCTCATATTCGTTGTCACCCATACTATTACAAAAATAACGCCATTAAGGGCTCCCACACACATGAAGACATCAAACAAGTATCTTGAATGCGATCAGCCAAACAGAAGGAACCATATAACTCATACATTCGCGTGTACACGTATACAAATAAGCATTGATGTGGTGCAAAACACACAACACATTCAAGAGTTACTTTTACATGTGTTGCGTAGCGTAGCATCGCACAGTGAGTTGAATTTTAAATGCTAGCTGATATTAAACGACGACAACAAGCAGATGCATGAGATTTTCGTACGTGTACGTGAATGTCTGACTGGGTGGCGTTGGTTACGGTTTGTATGGGTTACTGATCGATCAACATCAATGCTAACAGAGCGCGATCGCTACGCCTTAAATTAGTCGCAACAAGTACGGTTGACGAACAACAACAAGTCGGAACGGAACGGAAGGCAAGAGCGCAGGGCCTTGAAATTAAATAAATAAATACATAGAATGTAAATAAGTTAAGTAAACGTTCTAAGCTAATTAAATAAAAAATGTGCACGCAACGGGATTTAAAGTACAAATGGCAAAATTTTCCTTAGAACGAAATCTCTTTTAATAAAATGATATTTTTCTCCGGTATATAACAAAAACTATTACCATTCATTCATTCATTATTCCATAAAAGCAAACCTACGAAGTAGAAAATATTCGTAAATATTCGTAAAAACTAACTCACTTCGAACGCATCTTTAACCCAAACAAGAATATAACACAACGCTATCTGGAAGAAAAGAAAATTGTTAGCTAATCAAAAGTTTAATGATCAAGTGTGATTCAGATTCCAACAGAGTAAAGGAACTGTAAGAGGTGTTCAAAAGAAAACCCAAAAGTAGTATTTTTCAACTGCGGAAAATTATTACAAAATTTCAATTTGTGAAATCCAACTCAACGCACCTGTAAGAAAATTGTTGTTCCTACCCGCGAAATACTCAAAGTGCCGCTGTGTTACATGTTGTGTTGTGTGACTTCAAGGTTTCAATTATAGCTTCAAGATTTACTTTGTTGCGTGAGTTAACGTGAGTTGTTCGCAAATTTTACGATAATTAGATCGGTGGCCATCCATCAACGATGATGGATCCAGGTTGGTACTTAACTTTTTAAATAACTTAAATGAGAGGTTTTCCTAATTAAATTTAAAGAAAAACTCTTTTACCAAATTGTCACGGGCCGTCAGGCGGGGGCGACTGGGAGCGTTGACATTTTCTCCTTTGGAAGTTGTTTAAACATAAAATTTGCTTCATCCAACAAACAAACGAAAAACAGAAAATTAAACATCTCAAGGTAGAAATGGAAGAGTACCGGTGTGTCTACTAACGGTTATGTTATTATGTGCACTGGGATTATTTCTTTTTTTTTTTCCAAGTGAACATCGGCAACAGTCTCCTTTCTGTGCCATATGTAGTTGCGCCGTCCCTTTCGTGTTTTAATGTGAAGTTATGTTTGATTAATAAAGCGAAAGACTGCAACTGCAGACTGCAGCCTTCTTCTTCATCCGTTTACAAAACTGCAGTCATTTTGTTTTAAATGATTTTTGCAAAGTTCACGCTTCTGGACTTAATGCAACAAAATATTGGTGTAACCCAAAGAAAATAAGCGTAAGTTGCCGCTACCGTCCATTGTGAAGCGGGCACTTTATTGAACAGACATCGTAGTCTCCTCGTAACAGATACGTTTAAAAATGGCGTCCATATTGCGTATGCGTTAATGACAAAAAAAAAAAAAGTGTATAAAATCAGGAACCGCTATTTCAAAGATCAGACTTCTTTATAAACCTTAGAAGAGTAAACAAACATTCACAGGCAGCCAACATGTTCTCTTCCGTGCTGTCGTCTTATAGAAAAGAAAACTTTTTGGAGCGAGATATAAGTTTTCTGTCGTCAGACAACGCGTTAAAGAGATTAAATATCGAAAAAGGAAAAATGGTTGCGCTTCCTATGAGACTCCGCTCAAGTTTATGACTTAAAAGACGGATTTTAGTTTGGTCAAAAGTTTTTAGAACAAATAGTATCAGAGACACTTTAGTTAGAGCTATGAGAACAAATCTGTAACAAAACACTCGAAAGACTTTTTCATCATCTCGTAACAATAGAAATCATCAAAACGGTTTGGTTGAAACAACTGTAAGTTGTATAAACGAGGAGGTCAAGACTCTTGTAGAGGGAGAAGGAAGCAAGTTTTCAAAACAAATCAGGATCCATAGGCAGACAGAACACATGATTAAAAAGATCCTTCTTTTCATGCTGATCGTAAGCGGCACGTAACTTTTGCAAATTGTGAGATAAGCTAATAATGTATAATACCTTAACCTTGTTTGGGAGAGTATAAGATTTTCAATCTTCACTTTAATTCGTTATAGTGACATTTAACTCGGGGTATTTCTCAGCATTTTTGTCCCAATCTTTGATGAAATGCATCATTGTATATTCCTTCACGTAACCGGGAGAGTTCCATCTACTATTTGGTGTGAATTATATTGAATCAGTGATTAGTTGACGTCGCAGACGGTTATTTCATTTTTTGTTTCACGAAAGATGTTTTTGCTTACTGTAGATATCATCAATTATCCACGATCGGCGCTTTAAAGGCAAAAGCCAATGTGTGTGTTCACAAATTTACGACAAGAATATTTTTGTTGTTTAAATCAATATTGATCGGTGACTTCACCAATAAATACTTCGCCATGAAAACGCTTATAATTTAACACCAACTAAACCGTCGGCTTCTGGCAAAATAAAATACGCACACATAAGAATATAAAACTCTTCGTTGCAATGGTGTATGTGAAGTATTCGGAGCATATTAAATAAAGTCATCCAGAAAGGACAACACGAATCTTTTTATACTTGTCAACGCGTTGGCACTACCTCTTGGCACTTGAGATGAGTAGATAGGCATGCATGTCTAGACTCGGAGACACGAATTAGCCCCGCTTACGTGTACACGTTTTCAACTTCCGATATACATTTCAGTCAACCATTGAAACATTCATGATTCCTCAACGTAACGCTTTTATTACATTTTATTATAGTTCTCTCTCTCTGGATACTAACTTTGGTATAAACTCACGTATCTGAAATAAAAATTAAGCTTTCACACGGACACGCACAAAAGGGACGGTAGTATAAATTTGCAGAAACCGAGCATAGAAATAAAAAGTATTGAGACATAAATTTCGTGGCGCATGCATTTATAAGTCTTTATAACGGCAGTCAGTACAAGCAAACAAGATTCTGTTAAGAAAAACGAATTTGACTCGATTCGAGCACTGATTTCCATCTGGAATAAATCCGAAGCATTGTAAGCGGTCGTCATTTTATTCTTTGGAATTTTTGAATGTTTTCTGTAATTCCAAAAAGTTTCAATTTTTCAAGATCGAATTTATGGGACAATCGAGCATACAACAACAACAAGGCCAAAATGTATTCGTAATACTCGTTAGATGTTCATTTATTCAATTCGTACTAAGATGCAATAGCATTTCAATCTAAATGTCAGAAGCGGAGTATACGGGCTGTGACAGTTACTGGCACCTTCTTGCAAGAATGTATTCTAAGAGGTCTTAAAACATATATTTCTTATGGTGGGAGTAACCTTTAGTTGTTTCGCTTCTTTTGTTTCTTTAATAAGTTGAAGTAATCCTTTAACGCATAGATCCTGTACTATGTATGCGCTCTAAAAGTAACCCTATACAATAGGTACGAGTGAATGATGCGTATATAGAGTTTGTATGTTTTCCCATTAGCGTATGTATACATTGGCGCGACTTTATCAAGTATTTGTAGTTTTTTCCATTTCTTTTCTGCACAAGATTTTTGTGTTCAGCCATAAAAAACCTATACAGAAATCTATACGGAGTTAATAGTAACGCAGCCATAAAACCTTATATTTTAACTTTTGTCCATTTATATCTATATATATATATATACGTGCAAGTTGGCTGTGCTTACACAGCTAATATCTATATATGTATGGCGCATGTTATATGCAACTGTATTCGAATGCATAGGTCAGAAAATGTATGCGGTTGTTTGCTTACTGCATACACTATACTTGATTAATGATTGACTACCGAAGTAGAGTGTGTTTGTCGTAGGAATAACAAAAGAAAAAAAAAAAATACATAAATGCACACGCATACACTCGTACATCATGTACAACGTTAATGGCCACTACAGAACTTTAGTCACGCATTTTTATTTCTGTTTCTCTCATATTTTGTTATTTGGCGACTCGGTTTCATTAAAGTATGTTGCTGGCGGTTCTAATTACAAAAGCCCCATACGTACATCTACGGTGTGTATAATGGTCATACAGTACTGCAGACTGCGTTTGTGTGTGTGTGTGTCTGTGTGTGCACAATACTTTTTACAAACACTATCATTTATAAAAATTTTATTATTTCCTGAAGAGTTGAACAGGAATTGTATTCTAAACATTTTCCTTTTCTTTTTTCTTTCCATATCATAAGACGGCTTCAATTTGTCTCAAGCTATTGATGTCATACGTTATTATTGAAATATAATCCACTTTTGGTTGTGAGTTTTATAAGCTCTTTGACACGAAGATTTAAATATGAAAAAAGTCTTCATTATTTTATCATTTTTTCGGCTGCTTGAGAATTTCAGCAAATAACGGATTGATAGTCGGGTGTAACCGAAAAAGCTCACACCGATTAACATTTTAAGAAATGACTTTAACGATAATTAAACATCACCGACGGACTATTTTATATTCTTAGACAACTGACGGAGACGATGAATCCAGTCTTATACTGCCGCGGCATAAGCTACCACCAAAAGTAGGTTGACCGCTTCAAATAAAAGTGTAAAATGTAGCGTTAAAACTGATGGACGGCAAAGAACCTCGACTAGCAGTTCAATGGTCGTGGGTTCCCATCTCAAGTGCGGTGGAGTTTTTAATAAGGCCTATAGCTTTATGTGCTAGTGTGCATTAACACTTCAGTCTTGGAATTTATTTCTCTGGCTAAATTAATCTTAATAATAATAATAATAATATTGTCGTACGAGGACGAATCCATTTTTCGCTGTGAAAGTACCAAAATCGAACACAATCCCTATAAAAAATAGTTGAAAAGTAAAGTTGTTGGTAAATGCGTATAACTCGCTTTGATATTTATTTAAGAAGCGAAACTCAACTATTTTCTCCCAGCACCCATCTGTAAACAAGTCGCGCAATAAATCGGGCAAACGGTGGCTCTTATTTTGTAGTGTTGTTTCTGTTACGGTGCGCAGGTAGTGACGCTATGTCAACAGCTCCTTAACGAACAGGTAGTGGAATAAAGCGATAGTTGAGGTTGCCCGTTTTCCATAGCTTGGTAATAGACATCATTAGGAGTGAGGATTGCTATCATCTTTGTTCCTCTTTAGCATGCTTGCATGATTTTGAGTATACTTTATATATACCAGCGAAACCAGCCACTACACACGTACTATTTCGTCAAAGCTTCAAAAAGAATTTAAGCTCAAGGAAGTACAATAGATCTACACTTTGCCAAATACGAAAAGTCTTTTACAATAAGCGGACAAGAAGGTTTTTAATACTGACTTCAACAACTATTCGCACAAAAATATCAAAGCGTTGTAAAAATTGAAAAATGCAGAAAAAACTGTAGGAACTCTGCAAAGATTTAGAAAATTTCAACTAATGTTTAGGGCCTTGCTTTTACTAAAATAGTTATCGTTTAAGGGAAATTTTACAAAATTATATTAAAATCACATAAAATACTTTTTAACTTAATTTTAATATTTTCGTTTAAATTTAGCAAATATTTAAGAGTGTAGTTTATTTGAAAAGTACGTACACACATATCATAAAATGTAACCACTAGCTATTCATAAACACGAGTAAGCGACAACATTTTTGTCTGTCAACAAAAATTAATGACATAATAAATCAATGTAACAGGCAATGAGTGCGACAAATACAGACGATCGTGCAGTTATGGCGACTATAGTTGCAAACACGAGTATCCAAAATAGTTGACTTGGAACGTCAACTATGTAAAGAGAACAACATAACCGGCCAATCACTAACTCGAGCAACTCAACTCAACACCGAGCCATATCTAAAATTTATCACCAACTATGTAACGCTGGGAAACAAAGACACTTGGCATCAGGGATTTCAAAATTATTTCTAACATACAAATATTTTTGGTTCGTTTTAAATGTTAAACCTGTTTGGCAATGGGTGGGTGCCTTTACGTTTCAGATCGGATTGTCTGTTTCTCGGTGTATGTGGGCCAAGAAGGCCTTCTCATCGAATTTAATCTTCAACAAGCGTGATTTTTCACGTTGGTATGTTGTGGTTTCTTCTTGAACGTTCAATATCCTCAATTGGAATTAGTTACGAGATGCCTCTCTACTGAAATCAATACAATAATCGGCAATCGACAAATTCGATTCAATTAGAAACATATAATGAAAAGTTCAAGTTAAAACTTTGCGAGTTTTTGAAAAATGCGATCATTTCTTAATGAATTTGAGCGGATTATAAAAGCATCATAGACAGCTTAGATCGGTATCTACTACACACAGTTGCATTTTTAGATCTGTTTAAGCGATGTATTTATTGTGGGCGAATCCGGAAATGGTTGAAGCCTACTTTCGAAATCGATCTATCATCAACTCATTCGTATTGCCATGACGGGAGGAGGTTAGTTTTGACTAAGTCGGATCAGAATCTTCTGAATGCGACAAACGAAAACTGAAATCTAGTCTACCTAGAGTTGGCAACGTATGCAATTGTGGTTATGGTAATCACTTATACGATGCGGCGGCAACTTGCAGTGCATGTGTTGACACTTGTGTGCGACAGTAATGGGTATGAATGGATTCTCTTCTTGTCATTCTATGTAAACGTGGTGGTGGCGGTGGTGGTGGTGGGCTACGTGTTGTAAAAGGAAGCACATGTCACGCATACGATCAACTATTGCTTTATAAGTCATCACAGGGTAACGCATCTTTCGCTCCTCTTTTTGCCGTAACAGTAACGAAAAGCGTAGATTTAATGCGGAAGTCTTCTTAACCGCTGGGAATTAAGGGTTAATGAAAAAAAGGCGAATTCAAAGAGGCAAGTTCAAGAGGAGTTGCTCTTTACACGTATGCTCTTAATACCCAAATCTCTAAGTATTGATGAACTCATAAATATTCCAAAACTAGAAGAAGCATTTTGAATATTCTATAGAAACCCCCTTTTGAGATCGCAAGCACTGAATAGATAGACGTTCATAAATAACGATTTGACATCATGATATTTGTTTTCTTTTTGACATTGCACTCGAAAAGGGTGGAAGACATGAAAAAAGAAAAAAACGCGTGCCATGGAGCCTTATTTACTTTGTAATGAATCTATTAGAATCTCATTAAAGCTAATAAGACGAGCGCAATGCGAATAGAGAACACAACCGCAAACATGCATTTACAACAATTGTACACTTGTCAATGTCATCATGAGTGCTTTACAAGAAGTTAAAGAAAATATTTGATATTGAGACACTTTTATTGCCCGATTTAGCCCGTATTTTAGATACCCACCAACATAAGAAGACTGCATGCTGCTATATGCTGACTGTAACCCACAATAAATCCAAAATGCGAAACTACAGAAAATTTCTCCTAAGTAAAAAATAAATTAAAAAAAAGTTCAAAACCAAGAAGTCCTTGTTACAATAACAATAATATTTTGATATGAACTTGTGATCGATCTCATCTCACGGACGCTTTGTACGCTTTGTTGCGAATATATTTTGTCGGAAAGTGGAGGAGAGGAAAACCGATATCCGTTTCTCTTCGTTTATAAAATTTTTTAAATTTCAAGATGAAGTGAACAAAAATTTCTCTGCCGCATTCACTACGACAATGTAGAGCAAGTCTGTAGGTCTTTTAGGAAGATTGATGTTAATTTCTTGTAATAGTTAAATGAAGAGATGCATTCACATAAGGTTTCTTTTCATTTTTTTTCTTCTTTTTTGTTGTTGTTTTAAATTAGAGATATTGAGATCTTCGTACTCATTAAATGTGATCCAACTTCATATTATTGCGGTGTGTGGCATGTAGACTTCATGTAAGGCAGACAAATTACTATGAAATTAGACATTTATAATATGCGAGTGGGATTACCTCAGATTGTGTTTATGTTCTGAAAAATGAATTTAAGTAATTTATTCTACAATCAATGTGTGCTTAGTTAAAACTCCATTATATTTATAGCAGCCGCAGCAGCAAAGGGGCGCACTATGTTACTACGTACGCAGTGCTAAGATATCTCTTTAACTGAAAATTCTGCAAGTGATTATAGCGAAGTCCTTCGTTCCGTCGTTTTGCTTGTCACCGGCGAACAACAAAGTTGCACGAATTCAAAGACGAAGACCGGCGGGATTGATTAGTATCGTAGATAAGATAGACCTCCGATCTAATTTACTTTGTTTCTTCCTGCGTTCTTATTAGAATATCCGGCTAAAGTGCGCGTATTAATGGCATATGTTATCCTTGTCCGCAATTAATTTTAATTACACTAAGGAATCAAATACTTTTGGTTTTTGAACTGTAATCCGATTACGATGCTTGTAACTGGCACAAGCCTCGAGAATTTCATCGGATCGAATGTTAACGACGACTATATGACACAACTGCATTGCAGTAAATGTTGCGCCTAAGGTGAAGTGCACTTTCCTTTACTTAATAGCAACTGCATCTAAGAATCATCACAAGCCGGGCATTTATTTTCTTACTGTAAGATTAAATATTTGAAGTTTGAAACATTTTCCTTTTTTTTGTTTTATAAATTTCTTATAATTTTCCTCTGTAACAAAAATTCATTGACCTACAGTTTTGTCAGTTTATTGGGTATTGAGCATTATTATTATTATTATTATTATTTTTATTATATTTGCTCGTTTTCATAATTCAATATGTAATGTAATATAATCCCTTGTTCTTTTCAATATGAACTTTTCATCGATTATCTGCTATACGCTGATAATTTTTCGCTTCCTGCAATTGATGGCCAGCTTATGCACAGACCATCCAATAATAAAATGCTTATTTCGTTGCATTTGAAGCAACTTCATAACAAAACCGAAATCAAATTATGTGGTGATAGCAGACGTTTCAATTCAGATTTATTTATAAAATTTGTTATCATGACCCGTTAAACATTATCGAGACCCTGGAACTCTCTACGCTTTATATTTATGTGCAAATATTCATTGCGTGTAGGTTGAGTGTGTAATGAAATACAATTATAATTATTAGTAAAGGCATATGAACTGAACTAAGAGTTACTAAGAAAAAGAAAATATTCAAACGGAGACACAAGCAAAACAAAAGAACGCCCAAGATTGCGGAGAAGCGAAGGGAAAATAGAAACAAAATCCACGAAATCTTATAACATCGAAAATAACTGTTCAACTAATATTTACTTTTAAAATGTAAATATGTTAAATACGTTTGTGGTTTTGACATTTCGTGAAGCCGTTTATTGCGTTCATTTGTACATCCTTTTGAGACTCTCGTCTCAGCGTAAGGATAAAGTTAGGTTATGCTCCTAATATTTGCATTGCGATTGCATTGCATTTAGATAAAGCGAATATTCTATGTATGTAAACAAATCAAATTTTTTGCTCCAACGTTCGTATCCTTTAAGGTTAAGGTTATACATACAATTTTATTCTTTTTGTCATCACTATTAAGATGCATTCAGAAATAAGATACAAAAATGCGTATGTGATAGAAGAGCCAGTAAACGACGTACATGCACTATTATCAACGCCATTAGCGACTTAAATATGCTCTGTTTCCTGTGTCCCTCTGTCTATTAAAATCACGATTACACCCGCAATACGTAATCTAAGAAAACGAGTTTCTTCTCAAAAGTTTTCCAATGACTAAAATGTTTTCAGATTAGCGTGCAACATGTAGCTTTTCTGTCTTGTTTTTCAAATTAATGTTTTCACTCAACATTTTTTGATTTCATTAATAAATTTCATTTTATTTTTTATATAATTATTGCATTTTTTTGATTTTTTTCAATTTGTTTTAACGCATTTTCTCAACGAAAGCGCCATCCTATGTGCCCGCCCGTTATGTGTACCCAAGCAGTACTTCTCATTTAATAGTGCACTTTTAATGGGCGAATTTCATTTAATTGCTGTAGAGCATTCGAAATTGCACGATATGCCAAAAGTCATTTCGAAGTAATTAGTGTAATGGAACAAAACCGATGAGTGCTCTACAGTTTAGAGATTGATTTGAAAAAATTCGATTTGAACTACGCTCTTCAACGACTTTCTTTGATTTATCGTAGATATAATAAATCGATTAGTAGGTAGACCGATCATTTTCAAGAGCTGCAGCAGAACTTGGACTCTTCAATTCTAATTATAAGTCTACCGTCTTCTGTACTCTGTATGCTTGAATGTAAGAGCACTTGTAAGTACATTTCGGAATGTTGCATTCCAGTATCTCCAGCGAAAATGTTGTCGTATGTGTGCACTTGAGATCAGAATGGAAATCTTGATCCTCACACGCATGTAGTCGTATGTAGTCCTCACACGCAGTTTAAATAGAAAGCCAGGGCCATCATTGCGCACACTTTCATTTGGGACGTCTAACCAATGGACACTAAGGATTGATCAAAAGCGCTCAAACGCTTCCTTTACTAATTGTACACTACGACAAATGTTGGTTTGTACGAACTTTTAGCTGGCGGGTATCTAATATTCGCCTCGAAAATGACTACGGTTTGCTTTTTTACTTTGTTAAGTTTATATAAAATTTTGCATTGTTGCTCTGGCATACACCTATAGATGCATATATGAAAACGATGTTTAAAAATACATACGCATGAGTTTATATACATTTTCGTATTCTTTTCTTTTCCTTACACAACGACCAAAGATCTGTCTTCGCAAGAAGAAGATTATAAATATTCAGCCTTAAAGATTTTGCCTACAATTGCTTGACGAGATTTCTGGTTGATTTTCCCTTGAATTTTTATTCTTGATTTAATGCATACATATATATGTATAATATAATATAAAGCATATCCATATGTATGAATAATATACGTTTCAAACAAAATACATTTTATACAAATTAATGGTGGAAATTATATGTTTGTTTATATTCTTTTTCTGTCGTCGTCTCTTGACGATGAATTTATATCTGTACGTGCATACTTATGTAATTTAGTTAAAATTAATTAAACAGCACAGTTGACTTGATTTGTGCCTAAGCGCGTCACTGCATTCTTATTTAACTAAATATGCTTAACGCAAAAAACATTTTGATTCAATAGCGAGCGATCTTTGGTTCCGAAAACACGAAAAATTTGAAGAAAAAATTAATTTATAAAAATCAATAGCTTTTGCGGAACCTTTGCTCAAAAACGCAAAACTTTTTAAAAAACCAAAGAAGAAATAATCCAGTATACGAATTGTTTAAAAATATATATATTCTCGATTTCCTCGATATTTCACGATATCCATTGCATAAAGGACTCTCCAAAATGAATGCTGATATCTGAATATTTTAATAAAACCTTTCGAAAATTCAAATTTTCTTGGTGTTCTCTAAACTGTAGTCTGATTTCAACCTTTTTGGAAAACGAACTATGGCTTTTAACAAAACGTCGACTTTTGAAAAAAGCATAAATTCTGTCTTCGAAATCTTGTTGCACTCGGAGTTATTCTAAACAAACCAAAAACGGAAATTACATGCGCTTTAGATAACGTTCCTTAAGAGCTATTGTTAATTGCTGTATACGTTTGCACGAGTATGTTATGTCCTTTCAATCGTGAGCTGACATTCATTTTATCAATTTACTTCTTATATCATCCTTTAAATAATAGCGCGTACTATCTGAAACTTATTGTTACGTGCTCCGCTTTGTCTATATATGAGTTATGAATTATCAGCACTTTTCCTAATCGATGCGAAGACCATTGTGCTTTTAATCCTTCTAGTGAGAGAGAGAGAGAGAGAGAGAGAGAGAGAGAGAGAAAGAAGTTATGAACACAAAGTTTTAAGATAATAAACATTCACTCTCAACGAATAATGAAGCAGAAGTAAACTCAGATCTTAATCGAGAGTGTAAACGCTTGCTGAGAACCCAATGGTGGTGGGTTCAAATCTCAACTTCGGTAGGGTTTTCAATAGAGCCGAAATACTTAGCTAGTGCTTAAAGAGTTTAGCCTTAGAATTTCTTCTTCTTCTATGAGTCGGCAAGTCCGCAACGCATGATTTACTGAGTTGAGTAAAAAAAGTCTTCGACTTTAATTCTCTGGCTAAATTTAGTAATGCAAGGACTTTACGAATTTGAATTCTATCGCTTTTGACATACCGCACATCCCTATAAATATGTTATATGATCAAAAGCCCTGATCTAATACGATTTTCTATATTCGTATATCATTGGTGGCGCGACACATTACTCTGTGTTGAAAGCAAATTCCTTGCAAGTAAATAGAAAGAATTTTACGTTTTACATATTTTTCTAAAAAATTCAAAATCGTCTCAGAATCCCAAAATTACATATGAAATGTCCGTTTAGTTTATGATTTGCTCTGCACAGTTTGGTTAGACTTTATGTAGACTTCGTTTTCAATGTAATTAGTATTAAAGAAATGGACGTTCATTCAGAATTGAAATGAGAGATTTATCATATTTTCAAGTAATTTTTAGTTTTGTTCGCTTGAATTTAATTAAAATTTTATACATTACACGCTACATTTATAACCGAGTGTGTAAAAGAAAAGAACAAATTTTAGATTTATTTAATTTAAATAAAATAAATGCATACATTGTCTTACATAGCTACGTCTTGTCTTCTCTAGGAAAGTCTTTTTTTATATATTTATTTGCATAATAAAAGTATACATGGGCAGTATTCGACCCCTCATTTCATTTCACATTTTATTTCATATTTCCTAAGAAGCCTATTTAAGGTGTTTCTATAAATTGGCTGTGGCACGTACCAGAGAATTAAGTTTGCCACCCATTTCAAAACTCCAGCGGACTACCTTGGTCGAGTTATATGGCTGTACATCTGACAAAATAAAGAATGCCATTAGAACCTATTGTAGAGAACGAAATGTAAACGATGAATACATGGCATTAGCGTTGATAGGCTAACACACATTTTTGCAAACATTTACAATAACTTATTGTAAATCTTAGGCATTATATTTTAACTCATAAGAATTGCTAGGGTGTAATCTATAAAAAAAAATATGCTGCCTGTTTAAAACCGAAAATGTTATATTCTTGATGAATGAACTTTAAAAGGTTTGGACGATTTCTTAATCCCCGTTCACATGAAAATAAGTTTCAGATTCTCCTTGATTTCAAGAAGCAGACCAAAGTATCGAAGTTCTTATCGACGATTTGAATAATTTTTCGAAATTATATTTATATGTACGTATATATGTGTGTGTATGTCAATGCCTATGTGTAGGTGTGGCAGAACTTCCTACTCGAGCTGCAACATTGCGTCCTAGACAACTCTTGCAACAAGTGCCAAAAATGGCATTTCCAGCCAATTCGTCTCGCCACTTCTAAATCCTCGGAACCAAGATGCCAAGATAAAGATATGTTCATGCACTTACACATCCGCTGAACTCAATTGTCAATAGTTTGAGACATTCTCTTTTAAGAAAGGTTTATACGAAAACAATCGATAAAACATGGAATTATTTATTAATTATCGAATGCCTGCATTCTTATATCCTATAGTCAAGCCATTATTCCCAAATTTGTTTCTTTCATCTCCAGGCAAATGTAGTTCGTACACCAAAACCTTACCAGAGTGTTGCCTTTATCAGTGCGATTGTTTTCAATGTATTTTCGGCTGTAATTGTATTTTTTAAAAATTTCCCTCACATATACAAAAGTAACAAACAACTTTACTTGAAAAAATAAGCATAGAACGGCAAGTGTTGATGGATTTGAGTGTCAAACCTCGTATGTAAAATATGTCTGTTTGATTATGTAAATAATTTGTAAAATTAATTAAGCATACGACTAAATCACTAGACACATTACGTGATGAAAGCACACACACGCACATGTACTATATATACGTTCTTTCTTAAAAACAAAAATCAATCCAACAATTTAATCTATTTTCTAAATGAATCGTTAAATATTTACTGAGTTTAGAGTTGAAAGAAAATACAATAAAATTTATGACGAATCTTCCCTTTAAATATAAGAAATAAAATGTAAACCTTTTTGTGATTCTTCTACACATACATATACATATAGTGATGATTTATAAAAGTTGGGCAAAGTGTACGATTGCGCGATCAAATATTAAACTTTAGCAGATTAGACGATCAAAAGAAAGTGAAAGTGGATTAAGTGTCCCAACATAACCTCAAATTTATGAAAATAGTGATTAGATGTACTTCGATAACCGCAATCTGTTTTTGAGGTGTAGTTATCGATCCAGTTTTTCAGTCTTTTCTTCTCATCGAAAGTAGTCGGACAAGTAAGAAAGAAGGTCAAGCCTGTGGTGAAAAGGTAGATGAAAGGTCTCTTTTTTTACGAATCCTAGAAAAGAAGAAGAAGAATCTGTACATCTTGTTTTCTGCAATAAATTTCTGGTCACTCTGCCACACAGTGTTCTCCATTTGATATGTGGTCTCCATTGGTATTGGCATAAATAAGAACCACGGATCTTATTGTGTTACGTATTGTTATATATACGTATATATATATACATATAGACCCGATGGGATTCACTTACATAGCAATATCAGTGATGAAGAATTATGCAGCTTCTCCTTAATCTTTTCGCTCACTTTATCAAACTAAAATTACGTGCATTAATGATAGGAAATGAGAAGTCAACGAGTCCCGATGCAGGGCATAAATAAACATAACAAGATTGGACGTAGAATGCAAGCAATTCACAGGAAGGAACACTTTTTCAAATGCGCTGGAAAGGCGGAAAAATGCTTGCACTTAAACAGAGTTTACTGTATATAACGCATACAAAGGCAAGAAGCTTAAGTTATAGAAAAAAAAAAAAACAAAAAAAAAGTGCGCCCAGACGTAATATTTTCCCTGTTTCTATATTCGCAATATCAACTAAACAAAATTCTAAAATTAATTATATAAAATTAGTTGCAGTTTTTGTTTTTGTTTTTGTTTTTGTTTTTTTTTCTATTCTCTTGTTGCTGTTGTTGTTTTTCGGTTTCTAATCTATTTAGTTTCAATACGATATTTATAATAAATAAATTGGTTCTAGTTAGTTAACAATTGTTAATTGCCTTTGTAATTGGTTTCGAACGCATCAGCGATTTTGTGAACTTGCAATTTTATTAAAAAAAAAAAATGTTAAAATATATTTTCTCACACACACACACACGTGTGTATGCATATATATAATATGCATATTTTTTATTTGTCTTATATAGAAATTTGCTGAAATATTATTATTATTGCTGTCGTTTTTAAAATTTTATTGTTAGTTTTATTTAAATATGAAAAAAGCGCTTTCGAATGTTAAACATGATCTTTTGTATAATTTCTGGTCGGTTTTAAATCAAAGCTTCAATTTCTTGGAAACATGATGGCGGGTTACGCATTTCTTGTAAATTGTTTTTCCTTTTGGCTTGCATTTGTTTATCGCATGTCGTCCGTCTACATATGTATTAACTATATATAAGCGTTTGTTGTGTTTCCTTGCAAATTGCGATTTATGTTGACGAGAAGTGTATTAAGTTTGATACGACGATTGCAACGTTAAGAACTTATGCAAATCAACGGCTCAACCGAAGGTTAAAATAAGAAGAGTTCACGCGTAGACGAGAACTGCACGTAGTATGCATACAAGCAAGCGCTTGATTTAGGGAATAAATGCATTGCTAACAATATAGTCAGCTTTAAAGAACAAGTCTGGAATTACATCTTGGAGAACCATTCGGCTGAGTTTCCCCATTTTAAATCTGATTCTTCATAATCCCTCTCCGGTTACAAACTAAAGATGGTCAATGAAAATATCTCTCCGTGTGGCGAAATTTATAATTATGCGCGAGCTATGCGTGAAACTGACGTTGAAAGTGGACGACTACTGCTAAACGACTGTTCGAATCTAGAAAATCTAGAAAATATTGGCTTTTCCGAAAATCAAAAATTATGTATTCATTTCATTTGTACATCGGTCCTTCGACATTTGAACGTAATTAATGTTTTCTTGTTTCGGAAATTGTTGTTGTTAGTTTAGACTGACTTATATGTACACATTCGTGCGTGTGCGTACATTTGTCCATTACATTGTGCTTTACATTATTTTCTTCAAAAGCGAAATTATAAACTGATTCCGTTCAGAAGTGAATTTGAATTGAGTGACAACAGTTGCGACCTTTGCCGAGCATGGTATTCACACATCTCTGTTATGCTGTACTGTTGACGTCCATTTCATTTGAACAATGATAGTCTTTGTCTTCGTCAATTTCCCAGAATTTATAGTTTATAATTTCGCTTTTTAAAGACAATATTAATTAGCCTTTTAATGGCAATCTTCTCTATGAGATTTGCGTAAGTTCTACTAGATGTAATGGCCGCATTAGGCGTTCGTTAATAAACTACATTGAAGAGTAAAGCTTTAGGAAATACATTAACAGATAAAGTTCGTACGCATTCGTACAAAGAATTTAAAAACATTCTCTCGGCCGAACGAAAAAGAAAATATTTCCGATATGCATACAGATTGGTACGAGAGACTGCCATTTTTTCTTAAATCGGATAATTTTTTACCATTCCCAGAACGGAAAGAAAGGCTTATAACTAAGCGACGATTTTCAATCATTCGAAGGCAAATAACGACAAAGCTACTCGGCTGAGCAAGAAAATAATCGAAGCGAAAGAAGTCAGATGCAATAACCGTTTTTGAAAGATGCGAGGTACGAGCAATGGATTATCACTAACCCCATTAGAAACGGAATGTCATGTGCGGAGCGATTAAAAGGCGCTGTGTTACCATTTTGTTCTCCACACACTTGACTGTCATGGTGGAGAGAGAGAGAGATCATATCTTCCACAAAGCTTCCACAAAATGCTCTGTAATTATATTACCATTAGTTTAGAAATTTATACTCGCTATATTTATGGCTGTGTGTGCTAAAAATCCCCATAAACTTTGAGTTTCCGATCAAGGCTGTCAAAAGCCGAATAATACTTTTCCCTTTTTCGCTTAAGCAACTCAAATTACTAAATAAATAGTGTTGTCCGGATGCGTAAATATACCTTTTGGAAGAGCAAGTACTTCCTAATAGAAAATCCCTTAAAAGAATTGGAACAAATCATTTGGCAAACAAAGCTGGCGATTACAAATTAGAAGAAGAAAATAGCTACGACTTTCTATAAATATTAATGAAAATTAAGCATTTAGTAAATTTAAAAAAATATATATGTACACTTTTATTTAAAATATCGGGTTTCGAGTGCGTGTTTCATGCAGCAGCTACTCATACATATGTATATGGGTACATGCGTATCACATATATCACACCATCACATATCAAGGTTTATTTACCAAACACAGGATTAATATTTGATTTGCATTAAGCTTAAGTAAATTTTATAAACCTTAAAGAGAGAAGCAAAAAAAAAAAATAAATAAATAAAAGAATTGAAAAACAATATATTCGGATCTAGCAAGATCAAGAATAAACAGAACATAAAATCAAGTGTAAAAGGCCAAAAAACCCTTGAAGCTATTAAAGGCGAAATGCTTCTTGAGAAAACATAAAGAAATACCGGCGGCTTTCAATAGTGTTTGTTTAAAGTTTAAACAAAACACAATGAAAAGGGATTTTTTATGCCTTGCAGCAGCTAACGGTGAACGATATACTAATACTGTCATTTTACTTGTAACAGCAACAACCAAAGAAACGTGCATCAGTCAATTTAAGATGACTTTCGCAATCAATAAAAGTTTAAGTTTTCCTCTTGAAATTCGAAATCGCTCTCGTCGTAGATGTATGTGTAAAATAGAAAGAAACGAATCGAAACATTGCAGTGTAGTGAAAAGAATTTTTCATCTTCGACTCGGTGGTAGGTGATCAGAATTCACTGCAATGCGAATATAACTTGTTTACAACTTGCTTTTCAACTGGTAATGGTGTGTGCTCAACTTAAAAACTTCACAGTGGCTTGTTTACACCACTAATAAGTGCACTCATACATACACATAAACAACAATGGTGGTAAAGAACACTTAATTTATCATTGACTTACTGCTTCACATTTCTTGCTTCTTCTTATATACATATATATATATGTACATATATATATATGTGTGTGTGTGTCTATAACGCCGTCTACCAACTGGTTAAATTAACACTTGAACATGCCCAACATCAATGTCAATTATTTAATTATAGCTACTGTTCACAGGTACATGTTTAGCGCTGCGGCGGATTTTATTAGATTTTCCTTCAATTAGTTTTTACCTCTGCAAGGGAGTATATTAAATAGTGGCATGTATTCGTAACATATATACAGCAGTTATAAGATGGCATTTGAATTCTATTTAGACTTAAACTGACTTGAATTACAGGGAGTTTGGGTAGAAGAACTTTTCGGCCACAATATGAAAACTGATCTGTCGAATATTTATTCGACTTCATTGTGAAACTTAACATACATAGCGGAGCAAAATAACTGATTAATGATATTCGAAGACCAAAAAGCATGTAGGATGTTTAGCGCGATAATTTAACCCATTGTCGACCCATCTGAGTTTTACCAGCAAATTCCTTTGTTAATATCAAAATTAACGTAAGTAATAAAAATATTTTTTATTTTTTTTTGCATGACCAATCACTCAGGGAATGTCGGTGATGGTCAGAAAGAAGTGAGAAAAGAGGAGAAAAGAAAGAGAAAAGAAGATGGTGGCCGCAGCTCAGTGGGTGTATGCGCAATCGATAAATGTTATTACTTCACCGACTGAGCATTCCCTATGGTTTTGCCCAAAAACAACTCTACCGCGCTGAGATTTGAATCAACTTGGAGGTGAGAGCCGACTACTCATGCAGATGTTACCTCTTCAAATGCTTAGCACGGTTATTGAAAGCAAATAATATTTTTTCTATATACGTAAAAGATTTTCATGCTTACAGGCAATACAAAATTAATCTACGTTTCCATCGGATCTTTCCCTGATGCTCTTTTCCTTATGGAAGTCGAGAGAAGTGAAAGATTGAAATCATGAACACCTCTGTAGTTGAAAATGTTTCCTTAACCGTAATTCTTCGTTATCAGGTTTAGAAATGATAAGCCGCCGGGTCAATTATTATTAATTTACCGCATTTTGCTTATTTTAAGATGTCTTTTGTTGCTCCAAAACATAGACAACTTTTGCCAGCAAAACTTATATCCAGCTATATGCATCCAGTTAGTGGCTGTACGTAATTTTTATTCCCCAAGAGCTCTTCATTGGCACAATAGTATGGCGTAATGACGCAAATGTAAAAATGCTAACGAATGAAGAAAAATGTTATTTTCTTAATTGAAAGATGATAGCATGCACCTTGAACCTTAAGTGTTAAATAAATATGCTCTCTCGTATTGTGGTCAGTTTTAAAGCGGCGCTTTCATATGTAGGGCGCAGTTAATTCTATAGAAAGAAAGAAAATATTTGCTCAACTTATGAAAAAGTCTTTTCTTTTGATTGTGGGCGAGTTAATAAACCGTTCAGCCATTTAGAAGTTTGTATGTTATTAGTCGTATACAAAGGTGTAAATGTGAAATGTGTCAACTCAACGTAGGTTCTAATGTTCAACTCTTTTCGCAGATGATATTTCAATGCATTTCATCGTAACATTTTCCTTTTCTTTCGCGATGTTTTGAATTTCGGTTTTCGAATTCAATTTTCAAGTAAAATTGAATTTACATGCCTCGCGACGTCAAGACTTTAACACATCCTTGATTGGGCTTAAATCGTTAACTTGACGAGAGGACAAACTAGATAACGAAATTAGTTTATCGCGGTCTGCGCTCTCCGGCAAATATGTACATGTAAGCCCACACGCATTTCTTAAACTTATTTATTTTGTCTGCACCTCTCCACAATGGCTAGATACGGGTTTATTGATGTTTGCTAATACATTAACACACACTACTGGTGGTAGTGATAGAGATACCGGTTTCGCTGATAGATTTCATTAAATAATTTTCATGTTTTCGCTACTATTTCCCTACATTGTTACCACATTTATGCGATCAAAGATTTCAAATCAATTCCAATTTGTTCGTATGAAAGCAAATAATTTTTCGAAAATTTCTCGCGCAATCATCTGTAATACCGGAATATTCCCGTCACGCTAATAGCTAGGAGCATTCATAATCTCATATAATACAAAAATGTATTCTCAAATACACGGTGGTTTTCATTCAGTAAATTAAAAAAAAACCAGACGACACCAGTTTGTGAACAAATTTAAAACATATTTTAGTGACAGCTCAGCCACATGCAAAGAGACCACTTCACCAAGAGCAACATTTCCTAGCTGCATATGTACTCGTATATGTGTAAGTACATAGAAGAGGAACGCCACTTATTTGTTGAGTTTGTAGACATGTAAATCCAAGTTGACATAATATTTGACATTTGTAATCTTTGGATCGTTAATTATTCGGGAATTGAGCTACACCCGATTACAGCAATGGGAATTGTATTGCGACAAACAACGCAATGATTTAGTGGAAAGAAAAATCTTCCAACTTTTTTCCCTTTTCTTTTTTCTCAAAGAGACGGAAGAGCGTAATTTTAACAAACGTCACGACTGACAAAATCACAATCAGTCGCAATGAAAATTGTCCAACACATCGCAATATTTCGTCAAATTAATAAAGAAGACCTTTCCCTTCTTTCCCGAAAGGCAAACAATTTCAAATTAACCGACGGACAAAACAAATCCAACGAAGTTCATTCCAAGCTTTTCGATTCTATGCGTACATCCATTCAATTTCTGCAGAAATACAAAATTAAACGAGTACTCAGGACTCCAGGGGTTTTTCTTTGCTTTCTTTCGGATTAGTTAAAACTATTTTCGACCATAACCACTTCACAATTCCAAAAGATATCTAAAATAAATTCCAAATTGTTCTCTCTTTTAGGATCATTTCGATTCGTAGCTATTTTTGGTGATTTAAGTTTGCTTTGAAACCAAAATTAGAATCTTTATGAGTTGACTACAATTATGTTCAGATGGAATCTATTTTCAAACAAAACAGTAACGCCTGCCCCTCCGAGTTTATGTCTAGCCGTGCTTTTTGAATCTTACGGTCACTGTACGATTTTTACTACAACTCACTGTACGCGTATAAAGAGTTCGTAGAGGAGAGAAAAACATTGAGAAAATAATTTTTTTTTGTAATCTTTCCAATTTGTTCATACGAAGTGTGTGAAGTTATTGTTTTTGTTTTGCTTTCTCTTCTAAACTTTCGTAGTTATCGAGTGTAACTTTTGCCTTTAATGACCTTAAAGCCGTAAATAAATTTAGTCAAACATAATTTTTTTTGTAAGTTATGACTCGAGCTAAGAAATTTATGTACATTAAGGGAATACACAAATTTTGTACAACGCGATCCCTTTAGCTGAAATGAAGCGTATATTCGCGATGTTATTCCGGTGCTTGGGCTGGCTCGAGATTCTGAGTCATAGTGTTTTTACTCTTGTAGGTGACAATCCCGTCTTTTTGGGGAACGTCTTCAGAGGCGGCGACAATTACCTCGCAATTGCGGCAAATCACTGCAGCAGAAGAATGAAAAAACGGTTCCAGATGAAATATTTAAATTTTTTTATTCTCACACACTCACAATACTTCTCATCGCTTTTCGCATTGTCAGATGTTTCCTCAGAATCGTCGAATAAATAAGTAAAAAAATCGGACCACAGGTCTAAGGAACCCTGCAATAAAACGAGAGAAATACATTCGCTTTATGTAGAGTCTGAAGTACCCACCACTTCAAGAGAAAATCTTTCAAATCTAAACCTTTTCTTCAAATTTTGCTCGCTTTACTCAAACAATCGACCCATTTTCCGCCGAATTAATAAAGTGTTAAGAATTATTAGTACACAATCTCAATACGAGGATCGCGAATTTAGTCCAGCACCATTGGTGTGGAACGTTGCGTTTTCGCCCCGGTTGCAAACCGAGAATTGGAAAAAACGTTGGCATAAGTGAGAGGAATTACTTTTAAGCAAATAAAAAAGATCAAATTAAATTGGTCCTACTTCTTGAGCACAGTAAAATTGAAATCGTTGCGAAACGAAGTTTTTTGATTTCCTATAAAAGCCTGAGAAGGAATAAGAAGGAATGCGGTCAAGATATATGAATGAAGTGGTTTCTTTTAGATTCAGGCTTCCATCAGCTACATTGCACGCCGGAGGGTATCTTGAACCAGGGATGTCTTATGAAAATGGATCACTTCAGTGTTGCCAGAAAATATTGAGAAAAAAACGCTATTCCTTCTCTAACGTTCTCTACGCCTTAGCTCAGATTTGCGAAATATCTGGTGATAAGTTTCTAAAGTCTCCCTTTTTGTTAACAAATAACGGTTAAACATTCTTCATGTGATTCCTAATTTATCTGAATTGCAATTTTACGTTTCCTATTTGTTGGGATTTTTGTAATTTGTGCGCTTTTTATATGCCGGATATTTACCTGCTTCTCAGTAGGGAAACCAGACGTAACCACAATTAATAAGCAGCCAAATATTGAAAGATTTAATATCACATGTAAACTGGAACTGGCAGTCATTTCAATTTGATGATCAATGCTCTCAAGTTGTTACAAAAGACGAATACTTACGACTTGCATTGAGTGCAAAGCTTTTTATACTGAGGGTGACGCGACACATAGACAAATTTTTACTATGTTAGTAAGAAAGCAACATTAACACATCACTGTTTTTTTTTTTAGGTTTATCATATTTAAAAATCAAGCATGAAAATTTATTCTAAAAACAGGTTTGGCCAACATATAGAACGATGTTGACTAGACCGACGGGCGTCGGTTTTCATAGGCAAGTTCATTCAAATTCAGTCATTCTTTTCGGTTATTCTTCTTCTTCTCGTATATTTGTGTATGTGTAAAATATCCTAAAAGTCGAGCAGCTTGAGGAAATGTGCTTATCAAGGGAAGGCCCCTAAAACGATAATGTTTAGAAAATACAACTGGTCTGGTTTTAGATCTCCATGGATTTATTTAACGGATTGCAATTCCTATCCTTTCTCTCTCCTCCTCCTCCTCCTCCTCCACCTCCTGTTTCCCTCATTATTATCTTCTGGATTTGAAACAAACCGATGCCATATAGACATAAAGATGCAGACAGTATCACTTACATATAATGCTTAATTTATATCCACTTTATGGATAGTTTATTCCCATTTCCACACTCGGCCTGGTGTACCAAGGTAGACCAGTGAGGCTTCTGACGCATGGGAAAAGTGACAACACTGTCATTCGACAATAGATTTAAGCAGAAGGAAGACGTACGCGTGTGCAAATGTGTGTGACCCTCTCTACCGCAATAAGGTCGTCCTGCTTGAATTATTTCCATGTACACATGTTATGTAGTTATATTTTTCGCAAATAAATTGAATACTATTGCCAAATATGATCTATTAGAGTGCGCATCGTTAATGTAAAGGTTGGCCCGCTCTGTCCTTTTTATTAAAAAGTTTTTATAGACTTTTCTAACTGAGAAATTTTCCAAATATTTATGCAGCTGCACATATTCGTACATAAAAAAACAATATAAGTATTCATTTCCATTGGACGCGCAGACAGACACACACACACACACAGACACACACAAGTAATTATAATATTTAATAAAATTTTTTTAATCGACAAGTATTTCATTACTCTGAGCAAACGCTAACATGTATTCGTAATCGATGAATAATCGTAAAACAAACAATTGTAATATTCATAGGTATTAGTGTTTCTGTTTAAAAGATTAAAAATTCTTTTTTTCTCAAATTTTTTTTATGATTTTCATGTTAATGCCACTAAAATGAAAACACATGAAAACAAAAAACAAAGTAGGAAGAAAACATTAAACACCATAAAGTTTGCAAATTGAAACTGAACATCTGTGTGAAGCGCTCAAAACGAATTTTGCTCACAACAATACTCTGGTCTACTTTACACGTGCTTCTCGCCTTTACCACACTCTCTAATGGCATTATTACAAGTCTGATTTGATGGTTCGGATGCATAAAGTAGCCTCATAACTTCTCCTCCCTATAGAACATGTAAAGAGATCTAATATTTTTCCATTTATGAAAAAAATTTTACACGATACGCTTGTAAGCACGTACTAGTTAAAAATTTATGTATGTATTTAAGTGTACGTGTGTGTATATGTGTTTACATGCATCTATCGAAAGGTAAAATATAATATCTTTGGCGTTCGCTTTGTAACTCTTTAACTTTAATAAACCGAAAGAGTTTAGTATCAGTTCAGTTCAAGACTTCACTTAAATTTAGGAATGGCTTCAAAAGGGAAACTTAAGAGGATGCACAACTGATATGAAATGTCTTTATACTCAATAGATTTATGTGCTATGTGTATAGGGATATAATATCTATTATCTCTTCTGCACCATCTGCTCTTAATCCTAAAGGAGTCGCAATAAAGGTTTCGTATAAGTTATCTTAGATTCGAGTCAAGCTTAAGACAATTCGGTTACACTTATTGTTGAATAACATCTTATGCTGGTTAGCTACTGGAAAATTTCTATTGTCCTTCGTAGGTAAAGAAGAAGAAGATTGATGTCGACTGTGGATCACAGTAAGTTATGTGTCTTCCTTCGGATTAAAAAACCGATTGAATAAAATGTTATCATATTTAACTTTTCATTGCTTGGAATCCATCTGCTCCTTTAGTATAGAAAACATTTTTCTTAAAACAAAAAACCAAAAACCGTTATAACTCCAAATTGATTTTTAAAACTACGCGAAATTCACTAAATTTAGGTAATGCTTACAAGTTTACATCGCAAACAAAGGCAATGTCTTCAAGAGGTCTAAAGCAGATTTTTTCGCTTATAAATGTGAACCGATTTTAAAGCTGATTCCATGCCCTTCCCCCATAGAAACAAGATTTCAAAAGATATTTCATCATTTCAACTGATCTAGAAACTCATTTCAAGTCGCTCGATATTAAAGTTTAGATTAGGAAGAATGTTCAACAGAGAAAGATTTTCCACGTCAAGTTGTTTGTTAGGACTGGAATATGCCGTCATTTGAAAGAGAAACATCCCCTAATATCTTCAAAACAGCTTTTAGTCGTACGTCGAGGAGGTTGCTTTCTTTTTAACTCATTTCTTTTTGATTATGTTGATCGCGTGTACCATGTATGGACCCTTTTCACGGTGAACTGAGCCGAAGGCTCATTATTGCTAAAACATCAACTTGAAACTGGAAGATGCCCGGAAATCTTTGGAAAATCCAACGCTTTCCCAGAGTAGGGTATAAACAGAAATGGGGAAAACGTTCTCTCATGCTGTTTAATAGCATTCGCGTTTCTTAAACACTTGTTAAGCAGTTGCAGTCAATTCAGGCAACTCACTCAGTGGCCAGACGTCGTAGTGCACAAGCACTTCAGATTGCCCACAATTCAAATGGGATTTTAATTTCAATATTTCTATTCAATTTGTGTTTGTTTTTATGTTTTGTAAGCAGCCATCAATGATGTAATTCCTGGGTGACAATGATCTTTGTGTGAATAGATTTTCGGAAAAAGGCACGTTTTTCATATTTACACAGATGAATGTTGATATGCGAAAGCACATTGGAAACCATTGACTCAGGTCGTTGCTTATGGCAATGCTTCAGAAATAGTGTATAATTTGAAATGAATAAAGAAAAGTTATATGTGGGAGCGCAATTGTAAACATTTCTAGTAGGAACACAATTAATAGAAATTATATCTTGGCAAAGTAACACGGAACTGAAAATTGTAACGTTCTTTCTCTTCTTCTTTCGATAAAGTTCTTTATTTGTATCCTTCCATTTATTTGCAGAGAACCAGTGCCCTCAATACGGGGAAGTTAATCAGTTGGGCGGGGTGTTTGTTAATGGACGACCACTGCCGAATAGAACACGCGCACGCATCGTCGAATTGGCTCGCTTAGGTATACGACCTTGTGACATTAGCCGCCAATTACGCGTCAGTCATGGCTGCGTATCAAAAATTTTGGCCCGCTTTCATGAAACCGGCTCTATTTTGCCAGGTGCCATAGGAGGTTCAAAGCCGCGTGTAACCACACCGAAAGTAGTGAACTATATACGGGAGTTGAAACAGCGAGATCCCGGCATTTTCGCCTGGGAAATACGTGATCGTTTGTTAAGCGAGGGTATTTGTGATAAAACTAACGTGCCCAGCGTTAGTTCTATTTCACGAATTTTACGCAATAAACTGGGCGCAATCAGTCACCACCATCACCATCACAATAGCAGCGGTGTAGTCGTTTCGCCCGCTTCAAATTCAAACAGTTCTCCGCAGCAAACGCATGCGCATGCTCATGCACATGCTCATCATCATCACCACCATACAGCGACGCATGCAGCAGGTTTGGCAGCAGCTAGCGCTCATCACAGTCATGCAGCAGTCGCTGCTGCTGCTCATGCTCATCATTCTCATCTCTATTATCAGCCTTATGGCGCTTATAATATGAAATCGGCTGTAACATGTGGCAGTCCATCACCACCCCATCAAGCTGGAAATTCACAAGCGCATCAATTTCGCTCTGCTGCTGCAGCAGCGGCTGCTTGTTGGCCATCATCGCATACGGTAAGCGATATTTTGGCGCATCATCAAGCAGTTGCTCTACGAGCTAGCTGCCAAGTTGGCAACGCTGTAGGCGTTCCCATGACACCCTCACCGATCGGTGCGACTGGCAGCACCTCAACTCAACAATTACTTGATTGCGAAGCCGCCACCAGTCCGGTAGCTGCGGTAGCTCAGCATCAAGTCGCTGCCACTCAAGTGGCAGTTGCAGCAGCTGCCGCTTCACAACAACCCTATAACTACTACATGTATTTTCAAAATGGCGGTATGCATCACCATCATCATCACCACCCGGTCGGTGCTACAGGCTTATGAGATTGGCGATGAGCACTACGTGTAGATATCCACTAACTTTAAAAGTAAATTTACAGAGAAAGTTACAAAAACAAATTGTACGATAGATTTAAAAATTTAGTCGCAAAACTTCGTTTAATTTTTTTTTATGCATATGCATAATGTACATATAAATATATATATATATATACTTATATAGATAAAAAGTTCGAATACCTATTCTCTACTTTACTTTATTGACGTAACAAGAAGTGATTTTGCCGTAGAATTGATATTTATTCAGTGTTCGATCAGTGGTCATCATTTTAGAATTTTTTTCTTTTTGTTTTTAGTATTTATTGAAATATGTATACGATAAACTTTAGTATTTCTATGTATTATAAAATATTATCCTGTTTTTCTTTTTTATTTCCTGAATAACTGTACAAGTATTCCTTTGGTAATTACGAAATAACATCCGAATAAACATTTTATTATTTAATTTATATATGAAATTTTTCAGTTTAATAACCGCAACATTAGTATAATTCGTTTGGCATTAATTTCGAAAGCATTAAAACAGTAACTTGCGGAATTATTTACTTACTCTGTCTGTCGTGTGTGTTTTGTATGCACAATGTCCACAATTACAATCGAGCTGTTTTTTCGAATCTAACCACATTAGAAAAATCCAATGCGAAATTCGATGCCGGTAAATCGACCTCATTGCACACGACCGATACTTATCTCTATGCCTATTGGTGCTGATGCTGATGATATAACATAACCTCAAATTAACGAAAGCGAAACACGGAAGAATCTTATGCATATACATATGTGTACATATACAAGGGAAGTCAGTCAATCAAGCATTTTGCCGACTAAACAATTTAAAAAGCCCAAGGTCTTTTTTGCAGATCCCATAAGCTCCTCTCCATAAACATGTCTTCGGCATTGGGAAGGACAAAACGGCTAAATGGGATATTTGGGCAAAAGTAACTGTGTTTTGGCTGAACAGAGCCTTACATGATCGTCCTGGCTTTCATTCGAGGCACCAATGCATCGAAACATTGTGAGTTGAAATTGGATATAACCCACTGTTTAATACTCTCATGAAATTAGACACGGAGGAGCGTAAATGAATCCTTCTATGCTTCAAAGCACCTGACTTTCAAAATGGCATCAAGTAACCCTAAGCTCCATTGTAAGATGGTCGGTTTTGATAAATAATGATAATAAAAATAAATACTTTCTACAAAACTGCAGCCGCTAAAAACAACCCCTAATACAACCATCGAAATACAACATACAAAAAAAACTATTTGGTAGAGAACAACATTCACATTCAAAATGGTGCACATCGCAAAGCCTTCCTACGAACGAATTATTTGGACGTCGTTTTTACCTTTTTCTTTGTGTATATTAGTTAAAGAATTAAGAAAGAAATTTTTGCATTCCATGCTGCTTACATTAATAAGAAGATTGATTAAAATAATACTTAAATGAAACCAATTTCTTATTATTTACAAAATCATGCGTAACCTAATTAAGTTATCATTGACAACACTCAGACTCGTAAACTTCCTGCTTAATCCATCCGAAAAAGAAGTAACCAACGCCTAAGCCCAAGACAACAGCGAGGCACAACCAATAATTGAATGTCATAAAGATTAACATCAATAGGTAAGAAATGAAAATTTGTATAGCGTTTAGAATCGTTTGTATTAGATGCGGGGTTGAAAAGACACGCTGACCGTAACTTTTGTCCTGTATTTCGGCCATTGTCGATCTCGGGCAACCACCACCACTGGTATGAGCGGGCATATTGGTGCTTTTCGCTTGCATTTCTAGGGCAACACGTTCTGCTTCCTTGCGCACCGTTTGACGCAAAATGTATTCTCTGAGATATTTTAAAATTTCATAGCAAAACGCCATTAAAAATATGGCTAAAGCGGAGAAAACAAACTCAGCCACAGTGCTCGCAACCCAGCCATTCCAAAGAATACGTTCGCAGTGACCGCCATGGAACTGAAAATTTAAAAATATTAAAACATATAAAGAAAATCAATTATTAATGCCTTCTATGACAATACGGTGTCGATATGTAAACATTCAACAATTTATTCCCTATAAGTAAGCGGTTCATTCAGGCCTCATTTTACGCAAACTGTGCCACTGCTAAGTACTTGAAAGTTCTGACGGGTATCTAGAGATAAAATTTAAGGCTTCAGGTTATTTTTTAATTATTATCTAAGGACTTTAAGGAGGTGGACCAAGAATCTTCTTCTTATTTTTCTTCTCTATTTTGAAAATACCACCAGCAAATAAATATTTGATAATAGCACCCTGGAAATGATCTGTTCAAAGGAATACCAATTAATCGATTAATCGGGTTAAAGTCAAAAAAGTTCTGAATTTATACCATTGTCAGCATCAAAGCCGCTCGCAAATCAATCTGTTTGCGACAGACTGCCTTGCTTTCAATTTCGAAGGGTTTGCTTCCACTTCCTACTTTCGAGTAAGATCAATTCCCTGTGGGTTTTTTTGATAGATTATGTAACATACTTAAAGTTTTAAGATTTTTCTTGAAAAATATACGCAGTCAAGAAATTGAAAACATGTTAAGCGCTCAATGTATTTTATACTATCTACGTTGTCCTAAGATCTTCCTATGGATCTTTCTTTTCTGATATATGAAAATTCCTCCCCCTATTTCCGCGTCTCTTTAGCAATAATTTTTATTAATTTATTTAACGGAAAATATCTGAACTCCTTATCAAGTCTATAACTTGCAACAAAGTAACACAAACGCCTGCAATAATTATAAGATAATGCGAATGATAAGACTTTTATTTATGTCATCGACATATCGGAATGCGATGTATTTGTTATTCTGCCCTGCCCATGAATACGCGCTATTAATAAAAACGAGATTGTGGAGGAAAAATTAAAAAGAAGGTCGCATTCTTTGGTAGAAAAATACCATTTACCCAAGAGGAGTTTAAAAGAATGTAAAAGGAGAATGAAGATTATATTCGACAGGGTCCGATTCTTTCGTATCCTTCACCAGTCTTTTTACCATACCGATACCAATTTTACCCCACCGCAGCATGATAAAATTAGAAAATTTCAGTTCACGCTTTACTGTGGACGTGCCTTTTCACAGAATTTCCAATGTTTCTACTAGCACATTAGCACATCCATACGAACACACAGACGGACAGTCATGACTAAATCGGTCCAAAATTTGACGCTAGCCAAGAAGATCTTTACTTTATCGGATCTCTGAAGCTTTCTTTTGGTGCATTGTAAACATTATGCCAAAATTATGGCAAGTTGGCGGTATACCCCATCCTTTAAGCGAGGGGTATAAAAAAAACTTATCTTGCTTTACTTGAGCTATGTGTGAATGCAGAATTAAATCACTTTTATCTTCTTTCCTAAAAAGATGCTCGCAATTGATTATAAACAACTATCAGGTAACAACACTATCACATCAATATTCCATTTGTCGAAGAGTGGGCTACCTTTGGTAGCGCAAAGTGGCGTTTATAATGACCACGATAATTACTTGGAATATTTTAAGTGCTGTACACTACAACCAAATTTTTGCCAAGATCGTCGAGGTTCCTTTTTTTCTGCTTGTTTTATTAAAGAACATCGGTTCATGTTGAAGAAAATAGCAAATAGACGATCTCGTTATGATTGCACATCATTTTTGATCAACGTCATGTACGAATTCCCCCACGCTTCCTTTATTCTCTTTATTAGACACTATGTACGATTCTCATCTCACTTGGCTCTCTTCATATTTCTCAAAGCCACAAGCCATAAACTTGTATTATAATACATATTATTATGATTATTTGGGGGACACACACAAACACAAGAAATTATATTTGCTCTAAATTAAAGTGACTGAGAGTACTACAACAACCGCAACAATACCCTATAATTGATACGATCCAAGTAGTGACCAGATAAGCAAGTCAATTAGTGTATGAATTATGTATGTTTGGATGGTTTTTACCGCAAACATATAGCTTCCAAGCAGGTCACATTCAGGCTTGAAGATAATTTCGTTACGTATTTAAAGGGAAATAATGAAACGTGAACTGTACCCGAGTTTCAAGTATTTAAACCTTAACAACTTATTAGTGGAAGTACTTTGAAATTTTCCTCTTCTTAAGAAATCGTCTCAATTTCTTCATGCATCACACCTACTCTGAAAGGTTGAATATTTTGGCTGTGAAGATCGCAATAACTTCACAAAGGCAAACGCAAGCAAAAAAGCTGACAGACAGACCTGAGACCCAAACTACAGAAAACTGCGTCTATAATTTTTATAAAACAACAAATAGGAAAATCAGCACATCACGATCGCTTCGACGACGACTATAAATAGATAGCGCGTAAGTTTATTAATCGAGCGGGCCATTCTACACAGACTTGAAAACTCTAAGAGTTGATCTTTTAAAGCGAAGCTTAATTGTTTATGCGGCTTATATAAATTGTTTTTTTTTTTTTGTGACCCACATCTAACGTAGTAGTGGAATGGAGCTGCATTCAGATAATCCCGCCAATTATTTTCTTTTCTATAAAATATTTTTAACTGATTTAAATTTTATAACCGCATCTGCAATAAGGCTGAACGCGGTGCAGGGATATATAGAAAAAGTTAGATTTCAAACATTCTTTTGAGGTAAGTATCCGTGAACTGTGACGTTTAAAAAGTTTACTCAGGGCGATCGATCTAAATAAGTTCTATACGGTTAGAGATTTTGGCACAAATCTTATAACATCTTTCGCTCGCTCTCGATCTCGCTCTCCCTTGCTCTCTTGACCACACACCCAAAACAATTATTGCAATAAATTGCGTAAGTGTAAGAAATCAAAACTCACCGTCATAATCATTGGACAAGATACGGCATCATCTGGCCCATGATTATGGTCATGATCATGATCCATCACTCGTCTTGGTAATTACTTCTCTTCAGTTCTGAATATTTTACCGGTATAACATAAAATTTTTAATTAAATTTAAAAGAACAAAGCAACAAACACCTGTTTGTGGAAAAAGTCAAGTCATTACTGACTCTCTTTGATAACCTGTCGTCTTCTTTTTAAAGTTAGCGACACACAAAATATGAAAATGTGTTCAATTCCAAAACACGTACCACAATACCAGCGAACAGATAAGACATAATTTCATATACTTATGTCTAGAACCGATGTTTGTTGTTATTTAATTTAAACCGCAAAATATTGTCGAGTACACAATTAAAGAAATTGTTATCACAATATATATATAAATATATATATATATATATATATATATGTTGGGCTCTCAACGAAGTTTACATACATGCAGGAGTGTACAGATATGTGTAATCTACAGATAAACGACAAGCACAACTTGAAGATCTAGCGATGACTGATTCACGATATGAACAAAGAGAAACATAATTAAATAAATTGAGTACAGAAAGTTCTTTTTGCCGACTTTCTCTTAGAAAATCACACCCAATTCAACCGCAAAATGATAAACTCTTCACGCATAAATAGCGCAAGAAAATTATATCCGGCCATGACCGAATCTTTTATACCCATCATCGGTATTCTAAAACCAACTAAAACAAAGGGAGCAGGAAAACAAGGAATTCTCATATTCTACAATATTGCGTAGGCGTGGCTAATCTTTTCTATTTTGGAAGAATGAAAGTCAAAATTTATATCGCTAAAAAAACTTAAAAAGCCGCGATCCTCTCAAATCGTCCGCAATACAATATAAGGGTAAGTCATTCATCATCATGGCAGGTATTTCCATTTTTCCGATCATGACTGCGTTTACCATAGCAACTAAGAGATAGATGGACAGAGGGACTGATAAACACTTCTAAAACGATTCAGACTAATCGATAATGTAAAGACTTCATATGGTCTCCGAAGACTTTATGTAGTCTCTCTTAATATTCTGCAGTATTGAAAAGACGAGATCGAATTTTTCTATTTTTATACAGGTACTGCAAAACCTTTCCTAGAACATAATTGCAAATTTTTATCGTTCTATCTATTGTGGGTTATAAGTAACGAACAGAAAACCACATTTTTTTTTTAGTTTTAAATTTAGAGACGGTTTCAGGTTATGTTACTTGGTGATCCTGGCCTTCGACATATTTGGAGTAATTTCAACAGAGAACTTCTAATCTTTGTGTCGAATTTAAAGCCGATTACTGTATTTTTGCAACTAGGAGAATATTCACTCCAGAAATTACACAGACAGGCACACAGTGCTGTAAACATTTTGAAAAAAAGGAACATACCCCTCATGCTTCGGTGATGGGTATAAAAATTGTATTATCGTTCCCTTCGGACCAATCAATATATTATAGGTTTACGTGAACTATAGTGAAGTTTCAAATTATCATTATAATAAATACTAAAATTGTTAAAGTATCGGATCCACTAATGAAAGAAAAAATTATTGCCACTAGATAGCGTTTTTATAAATATTTACGCCGAGATTGGACGATTGAATTACAAAGTGTTGTCTGCTTATCTGCTCCTTTAAAATATGTACTAAATGCGACCGTATAAACGGGGATTACTCAACACTTTCGTTAAAGGAGACAACAACCCCTGGCAACCGCAAAATAATCGTATAAAAAGTAGGGCTCTTACTTGTCCTTTTTCTGAAAATTCTGTAGTAAATCGTTGAGTACGTATTAGTAATCGCCCATGACTCGACTAACAACATAAGTGAAATGCCTTCATCTTTTTCATAGCCAAGAATGAAATGAATGGCCCAGAATCCATCAAAGAACATGCTTTTATATCCACCACTCCGATATGTACGTTTGCTCTAATTTGCAATCTGTTTGTAATAAGGAATCGCATAATTCTTACGCATAATTTTTATGGCAAGCTCTCTGCAGAAGTTGAGTTAGACCATTTATGAAACTACGAATGTATGCAAACAGATGGAGATTCAAATACTCCAATCAAGCGTTGTTCACCATTATATAAAATTTATACCTTTAAACATGGACATGTCGCGCGATGGTGGATGCAAGTAAAAACCGCTTTAAAACTTTCATCAACTTCTAAAGGACGGTTCTGCTCTAAAAGGGATACTTTAGGACTATCATCAACCCCTAAAGTATCTATTTAGAGCCCACACTTTTACAATTTAAACGGGTTTAAAAAGTTTAGTATTGAAATTTTATGTGAATTTCGGACTCTTAGTAAGTTTGCATCTATAGCGAGCTGCGTAGGGAAATTAAGGTAGAACATTTATAAATCTGAGACGGACGGATAGTCAAGCTTTATAAAATTGAGGCATTATCCACAATTTGCACTTTTCCACATAAGTGCACAAATGTGGAATGGTGAATATAAACAAGAACCGCTTTAGAACTTTCATCAGCTTCTAAAGTACGGTCCTGCTCTAAAATGAACACTTTAGAGCTGTCATCAACCTCTAAAGGATCTATTTAGAGCCTACATGTTCATAATTTAAATGGATAAAAATGTAAAAATTTAAACCCCTTAATAAAACATCACTTACCTATTTTCCGACTCGACATTCTATCAGTTTACATTTATTTTGAAGACGTTTTCATTAATTTCCTGTTAATTATCACTCATTACTTAAGATATCAATTCTTTCATCCTTACTCTTTTACCAATTACTTTCTTATATTCTTCGTCATGTAGTGAAAAAACACATGTCTCATTGCTTAAAACACATCCTGCACAACTTGTACAACCCGACGAGAAAATTTCATCCAAACGCGCGCAATCTTCGGCGTAATAAAAAAATGAACCCAATTTATATGTGGACCTTACGATTAGGCAACTGTGAGCACTACTTTTTTTCGCTACGGCACTGAAATTTCTTAATATTGGACAATTTTCACAAAAACACTTTGAAACTAAAAAACCGCATGATAAGGCAAGAATTGCAATGACTTTCCCTTTAATTTTCATATTTTTTTACAATTTTCCGCGGATAAAATTTCATCAATTTGCAACAATTCCTACTTTCATAAAAACTCAGCGATTTTCATCACAAACAAGCTCGATCAAGTAATGATGCTAAGAGAAAACAGTGCTGACACACTATATCACAAGCATTAATCGATTTGGCGGTTTATTTATTTAGGGCTGATAAAGTAATTGACTAATTTGTGGCCTGCAGAAACTTGCATATGCAAACACACAAACACGTGGTAACATGTTGTTTAAGATGGTCTGCTTGCTTGTTATAACATATATGAGATTTGATTTGTCAATGTGTGTAGATGTATGTAACTTTAGACACAAGCCGAGAAGAATTGTGGGCACGAACCAATTCAGTTACTCAAATAATTCAGTTTTTTGATTTTGTTACTCGCATAATTCAGTTTTTTGATATAATTGTCGGTATCTAGCGTCTTTAATGTTTTGCTTTTCATTTTATGTATTTTGAATTAGGCTTTTATAGCACTACTGAGAAAAGCTTTAGAAACTGTATTAAAAGCTCCAAATAATAACTATATGAAGGGATCACTGAGTTTATAATAAATTTCGACAAAATTTCGACACTTTATAACAAGTGCATCGATTTTTCTTGTCCCACTATTTTTAAAAGTAGCTTCGAAGGAATGTTGGCGTCTATATAGATATTTTAGAAACTATATTGAAATCTCTCGGACACACCAACGAAATTCCAAGGAAAACTATGCCAATCTCTCCCGGCAATAAATAAAATCACAATAGTTGGCTTATTTTTGTCTGCTGTGAAAATCATGGGTTTTAATAATTACTTTAAATATTAATTAATTAGTTTAAGCATTAAAATGGTTAATCCACGTTTTCCACTTGCCGCTTGTTCGTCGCAAAGTATTTTCATTATACTTCACAGGTAAAGATGAATAATCCCAAATATGTGTAACTTTTTATTGATTGTCTTAAGTAACTGATATCAAGGATTCACTCCAGGTAAAGATGTATTTTTAATTATAATTTATATCGAAGCATATGAGGACATTAGATGCATCCGTCCGTCTGCGATTCTTCAGAGACACCCTAGAGAATATATGTAAATCTAAACGTCAATGTATAAGTTCCCGTAGTTGCAAATCAGGAATTAATTAATAATGTTTTCAACCAAATTTTTTTTTGCTGGTTTTTTTTTTCTCTTATTGGAAAAAATTATTGTACTCTAACTCTCTTTATATCTCTCAAGTTCAAAAAGACCTAAACGTGTAGACTCAGACGCAAAGAAGAATACTTCTCTTTGCTTTGCAAATTTGAATGCAAGAATGTATTGTTATCATTAATCCCAAAACACACAAAACGTCCATACTCTTGTCGCTATATCGATGTGTAATTTAATTTAATGATTGCTAATCGCAGTCGTTATAAAAAAATATTAAAATACCAACACATGCAGATGCGATTTGTCTGACATGTATGTTACTATTAGTTATGAAATGCGTTTAATAAATTGGAACTTCAAATGCCTCGGTTGCTTCAAAAACAGCCTAGAACTTTAGTTTGGTAAAGCTAAATTAGTCTGAAGTTTCTCATTTTTACGAACGAAACTAACGCAAAATGCGCCCACACTGCCTTAAAAATGTTAGCTTTCGAAAAAAACAACTACGAGTTTTGCTGCGAAACACAATAAAAACAACAGTTTGAGATGAAGCTCTAGAAATAATCAAAACACGTCAAGTGTGCCGGCAATTGACAAAAGGCTAAGCGTTTCTTACCTACTATTAATTTTTTGCAAATTTTCTAATGAGTTTTACTGCTTCCGCCTATTAGCAACACAAATAAAAACACTCCAATAATTGCTGAACAGAAAAATGAAAGAAAGACCTCAAATCATTTTAAATACTAATATCAGTGACTATACGATATGTCATGCTGTCATTCATTCCATACTTTGGTGTTATTCGCTAAACTTTATTCTTATCAATCCGTGCGCAAAAATAAAATTAAAGTTTAAGTTTATATTAAGTTGTAGTGCAGTGCGCAAAAATTGCTTATAAATTTTAATTTATACGCAACGTGTGCAAAGTTGTATATAGGAAGTAAGGTGAGAGCGCTGAGTGAGTACTGTTTTTATTTCCTACTGTTTAGGAGAAGACCTTATCGCTATGAGAATAACTTTTACTTAAAAGTATTATTTATTATATATACTCGGAAAGATTTTTCATTTTTATTCTTTTCTCTTTTATAAACTTTCTTTTCCTATTCACAACAAGAAAAACGAACGAAGCTAAAATTGCCTTATTTATTGCTGGGACAATTCCATGGCGAAAACAATATTATTATACTCCTTCGGCAAAGCCTATGATATCGTGAAATAAGTAATTCATTTCAGTTTTTAAATTTTACTAACGATTAAAATCAAGGGACTTTCTTTTCGTC
Source organism: Glossina morsitans morsitans (assembly GCA_001077435.1). Lineage (NCBI taxonomy): Eukaryota > Metazoa > Arthropoda > Insecta > Diptera > Glossinidae > Glossina > Glossina morsitans. The sequence goes on along the minus strand of CCAG010004727.1, from coordinate 25,717 downwards.
GTCACGATACGTTGTAACAGCTTTTCGTTGTTATTCTCCGATCACCTAGAAAAGCATACCCTTCAAATATACAAGACAGATTTAGCAAATGTAATGCCTGTAAAAAGTACCCGAAATTTAGAACGAAGAGCACACGCGAAGAAAAGTTTCTTTTCGCCTTAAAATATATGAAAACATTTAGAATGTACAACGATTAGAACGTAGGAACTTTTGTAAAGACCTCCCCATTACTCCAAAATGTTTCCAAAATGTTAGCAATTTGTTCCATTGCTGACAAGTGCAAACTGTTGCATTTCTTACAAATCAAACCTTGGCGATGGGAGATATTGTAAATATCAAAGTTGCCCGGTTTGTTTGTGTTTATAATGATGAATGTTTTGTGAACTACCGATGGCCAATCTGATGTCAATTATGTTGAATTCAGAGGCATAACAGTCCCTTTTTCTTGCTACAAAATGAACAAATATTAATAAACGAAGGCCATCGATATAAAAGAAGTTTTCATACTTGTCTCTTATGTAACTTGGTGTTAGGATCTTCTTCTCGTTCAACTTGGTGTTAGGATCTTCGGAAATAAATCATATTCAATTCTTTTTTTTTTTTTTTCTTTTTATAACATATGGCACATGTATTTTTATATGTGTAGTGAAGGGTGAATCGGTTTTTCATACCCTATACGCTTGAAAACTTCAAAGAGGGGTAAGAGCAGCAAATTTTTATCTGTGTAGAGTGCTGAATGCAATGGAGCCATTTCATTTTGAATTCAACAATTGCGCGTTTTTTAACAAAGTTAACAGAAATCGCGAGGTGGACGCTGAGCTTTCATTCTTAAAGTTTTCAAATTGGCAATGCTACTACTTTGCTGTTACTGCAAAATGTCATGATTTTTCGCAGAATGATGTTTGTATCGGCTTTGGCTCAACCTTAAGAAGAAATCACTACTGGCCAATATATGAAATTACATTTTTTCAAAATACCACGAGTTTTGTCATGCAAGTAAAGGAAGTGAAGAAGGAAAAAAAGAAACGTTTTTTTTTAAATCGTTTGGTCATTTTCTTTTAGCAGACAGGCCATTTTTTGTTAAACTGGCCATTTTCTGTTAAAGCGGTCAATCTGTTAGAAAACTTCCAAAAAATCTATTAAAGTAAAGTAAAGACGTAAACAAAAAGGAGAAGAAGAAAGTGAAGAAGTGAAAAAAGCACGGTCTCAATGAAATTTTTCCAATACTAAACCTCTCTGTTTTCTTTCGTTTATTCTTCATGTCAGCTGTTTTTCAATGTTTATAATTGGGAAAAAGTTAGATGAAATATGCAATTCTACAACATTCACAACAACATATTAAAATATACAGTGTTAAGTGCTATCTTGACTTGATCTGCTAAAAAGATCAAGGTGAAGAAATCTGAAGTTTCAAACGGTTTGAAAAAAAAGCTCGTCAACATAACACTCGCAATAATTCTTGCCGTCATTTAGGAAATAGATTCCGAGTAATCCATTGTACGGAACAAATACACCAATTACCTGCAAAGATAATAATAGAAATAATATTTTCGTATATATCCTTTATTTGTGGGTATGGAAAGATTTCTTTTATTTTTGATTTATTTTCATATTTTATACATAAAATTTTCTTACAGCCCCGTAGTATTCTGTTCATTATGTTCATTTTGAGAAGGCGTGTAACATGTCTGCGCTTCAATGGCTATTCTGCTATTGCCTTAAGGACTTATGCGGCGAATGCTTTGGTTAGAAATCCATCCTACAATTTAAGAGCGAGTAATTGCAAAAATATTCACAGATCAGCTGTATTAAGCATTCAAGCATCTGGGGATGAGAAAAATAGTTCGAAGGCTACATCAATCAAAAGTGAAGTTATTAGGAGTGTATTACCGTACATACGTTTAATGCGCGTAGACCGTCCGATTGGCAGTTTTTTGTTATTTTGGCCTTGTGGATGGAGTATCGCGTTAAGTGCAAATGCGGGATGTTGGCCAGATTTGTATATGCTAAGTCTCTTTGCTACCGGGGCTTTTATAATGCGTGGAGCTGGTTGCACCATTAATGACTTATGGGACAGAAATATAGATAAAAAGGTAGAAAGAACGCGAAACCGGCCTTTGGCTTGTGGAGATATTTCCCAACTTGACGCTGTTATCTTTCTGTCAGCTCAATTAAGTTTGGGCCTTTTAATATTGATACAACTCAACTGGGAGTCTATACTTCTAGGAGCTAGTTCATTAGGGCTTGTGGTGACTTATCCACTTATGAAACGCATAACATATTGGCCCCAATTAGTTTTGGGGATGGCGTTTAATTGGGGTGCTCTATTAGGCTGGTGTGCAATACAAGGAGCAGTCAACTGGTCTGCTTGTTTACCGTTATATTTATCTGGTATTTGTTGGACCATAATTTACGATACCATTTACGCCCATCAAGATAAAAAAGATGATTTACAAATCGGCGTTAAATCAACGGCTCTACGCTTTGGCGATGATACTAAAGTGTGGTTATCGGCTTTCACTGCTGCAATGTTGTCTGGCTTAACTTTAGTTGGTTTTTCTTGCGATCAAACTTTACCTTATTATGCATCACTTAGTTTAGTAGGAGCCCACATAGTCCATCAGGCAAGTTTTTATTAAAAGATTATAATTTGTGTACTAAAATATTTCGTTACAGATTTCTTCATTAAACATAGATAATCCAACCGATTGTGCAAAAAAATTCATCTCCAATCATCAAGTTGGTTTGATTTTATTTGTTGGCATTGTACTTGGCACTCTAATGAAACCAAACGACAGTTCAGATATCATTCTAACGCAAAAAAGTGATAGTCCCACCAACTTCGATAATACTACTGTTAAAAATTTCGTGCCATTACCCGCCAATAAAATATAAAAACCAACCTATAGTTTGTATTAAAATATTAAATTAGTTCACTTTCATTTTGAATAATTTTTAGATTACAAACAAAACCAAAGTAAAAAAATTTGCCTTTTATTTTTAAGAGAATTAAAAAATTATAAGAAATGTGAAATTATGAAAATAAAAAATTGTTTTGTTATTATGAAGCTTTATGCCTTTAGTTATCAATGTGCTGTTTAGCACTCGCTGATTAAATGAAGAGTATAAAATAATTTTTATCCATGTATAGAAACTTCAACAAATATTTCCATAGGACCAAACCATACCGGTTCCCGGAAATTCATTTCATTTCATAGTAACAAGAATAGAATAGAACGGAAACACTAAAAGAGTTGTAATCAGTATTTTAAAAACAGAACTGTATGAGATACAATTCCGCTTGTTAAATTTTGTATGTCTTATACAAATTAAAGAAATTAGTTGAGGGAAAAAAAAATATTAACTTTATTTAAAGTGGCCTTTACACATTTCTCCACCTTTATAAAATTTGTAAATAGTTCAACAATGCCATATGGAGAACTTCATAATTCGTACAAAAACATTGCTTAAAGCAGCACAAACGTATACAAAATTTTTGCATATTTTATTGCAACAATGCACAAAGTTCGATAAACTCTTTCCAATTAGAAAATCCGAATAGAAAATAATTACGATTCGAAAGCTATCATAATTCCGTTCCGATATGTAAATGCACTGGTTGTCAAATGTATTTTTACCACAGGTAAGAAATACAGATGGCTTGATTACTTGTTTGCTTAAGCGTGGAATTTAAATTTATTATTTTCATTTAACTTTAACCCCAAGGCTTAAAAAATCAATCAGGTCCCATGATATTTTCTCTTACAAGCCACAAAAATTCTTTACAATACTTTTATTTACAGATATCGTAATATCGTAAAATAAAGTAGCTAGTGTTGGCAATCATAAAGTTGATAAGTAATTAAAAGAAAATGTCAAAAATTTTGCACCGCATTCCAAAATAGTTTTCGCTGCCGCTTGGTACGAGTCTTTATTATAAATAAAATAATTCGATTTTGAAACTCAAATCCGAACTAAAATAATTGCTTGGGAGATATGGCGCGAAAAGGTGGAGCACCAGCTGAGGACCTATCAAATGTAGAGTTCGAAACTAGCGAAGATGTTGAAGTCATACCCAGCTTTAACGCGATGAATTTAAAAGAAGAATTGCTGAGAGGAATCTACGCATATGGTAGGCCTTTTCTTTTGAAAGGAAAAACCATTAATTTATTGTGGTATTCATTAGGTTTTGAGAAACCATCGGCTATACAACAGCGTAGCATAAAACCAATCGTCAAAGGTCGTGATGTTATTGCTCAAGCCCAATCAGGTACTGGTAAAACGGCTACATTTTCGATAGCAATTCTGCAGAGTTTGGATACCTCTTTAAGGGAAACACAGGTGTTATGCTTATCACCCACCCGTGAATTGGCAGTACAAATACAAAAGGTAATTTTGGCGTTAGGCGACTTGATGAATGTTCAATGCCATGTATGCATTGGTGGTACTAATCTGGGGGAAGACATACGAAAATTAGACTATGGTCAGCACATTGTAAGCGGCACTCCTGGAAGAGTTTTTGATATGATCAAGCGTCGTGTATTGCGTACCAGAGCCATTAAGATGCTGGTTTTAGATGAGGCCGATGAAATGTTGAATAAAGGTTTTAAAGAGCAAATTTATGACGTTTATCGGTATTTACCGCCAGCCACACAAGTGGTGCTTATCTCTGCTACATTGCCCCACGAAATATTGGAAATGACTTCAAAATTTATGACAGATCCTATCAGAATTTTGGTAAAACGGTAAGTAATAAGGATTATATACTGGATTTATTATATTAATTAGTTGCTATAATTTTTAAAGCGATGAATTGACCTTGGAAGGTATAAAACAATTTTTCGTGGCAGTAGAACGTGAAGAATGGAAATTTGACACTCTTTGCGATTTATATGACACTCTAACAATAACGCAAGCAGTAATCTTCTGCAATACTAAACGTAAAGTGGATTGGTTAACGGAAAAAATGCGCGAGGCAAATTTCACCGTAAGTTCTATGCACGGCGATATGCCGCAGAAGGAACGCGACGAAATTATGAAAGAATTCCGTGCCGGTCAATCGCGTGTCCTAATTACTACCGATGTGTGGGCGCGTGGAATCGATGTGCAACAGGTTTCACTTGTCATTAATTACGATCTGCCCAATAATCGCGAGCTGTACATTCATCGCATTGGGCGTTCGGGTCGTTTTGGGCGAAAAGGTGTAGCTATTAATTTCGTAAAATCAGACGACATACGTATATTGCGTGATATTGAACAGTACTATTCTACACAAATTGATGAAATGCCGATGAATGTCGCAGATTTAATTTAAATGGAAGCAATCCCATTATTGTAATAATGTCGTAAATTTAATTTTTATGCAATTAAATATTTTTTAAATAAACTTTACCATTCTTCAAGAGAAGCTCGAGATATTCTGTGCTTTAAGGGGTTAACAAATTAGTTCATCTTCCTTTTCGGGGAATTATTAGCAATATATTCTATTTATTTTTATTATTAATTGAAAATTGATTGATTCTCTTCTTCTTTTAATATAATGTGGTTGTCATTTTATTCTTCCGTTATAAATACAATTTACATAAAACAGAAGCTCATTAAATATACATACAAAATATTTATGTATGTAAACATATACTTTTAACTACCACTACTTTTTTATTACTACTATACAAACAAACACATATGTTTATTTAAAATAACATTATAAAAGAAGATTAAATAAAATGAAATGTTTTAAAAGAGTCTTCAAAAACTTTTCAGTTATAAAATTGTCTTTTTTTCTGTTTTTTTGTTTTGTTTGTTTTTAAGCCAAACGAACAGTTTCTTATTTAAACCTGTGTGTTTTATCCAAAAATATCACATTTTAAAAGTAATAAATTTTTATAAAAAATTTTTACGATTTTTCTGTTTTTCTTTTTTTTTTTTTTGCTTCTCCGTTATTAATGAAAAGTTTTCTTCACTGCTTTCAAACGTCGGGAAAAAACATAAAAAATTGAAATAAAAGGATAATGGTGGTGGTGGGCAGGTAGAGGATTGTGTATTTGCATTACATTTAACGCATGTGTGCATGTATGCTTAAGTTAAGCTTAATACGACTTCCAATGTCTTACGATGAGATTGTAGCCTGACTTATTTCATAATCCATAACGTTTTCTGTCACCAAGTGATGTTATATATTCCATTAACATAATAATAATAATATATCGTAGGCTTGTTTGCCCGTTGTGTTATAAATTATTTAGAAACAATTTAGACTTTATTATGATGTTTTACATTGCACACAAACACACACACGCACTCATATATATATAGATTAAAAATGAAAATATAAAACAACAAAACTTATATAAATGAAGAAATTTGTACGCCTTTATGTGCAATTGCATTGTTTGCTAGTTTTATGTGAATGAAGAATGTGTTTTAATAACATGTGTAAATTCATTTGCCTCTCTACAAGGCAATCTCTCTATATAGATATTATATTATTTATAAAGGATGCAGTTATTTAAATGAATTTAAGAAAAAAAAAAAGGCCAAAAACTCTTAATATATTCCTAGAATTAAGTCATAAGAGAAATTTTATTATCTTTGTACCCAGCACCAGAAAAGATTAATATAAAGAAAAGTGTAGGAAAGTTGAAACTCAACTCCCATTGTAATTCACCTAATCTTAGATTAAGAAGCTAAGAAATTTTTCAACGAATTTTTGCTAAAGTTTTGAGAATTAAATAACAGAATGTCTTTGTAATTTTGTGTCTTGATAATAAAAATTTATAATCCATTATAACAACATGCGGCATTTCAAGAATATACAGGCACGCGTGCATATTTATTTATTCATGCATATTGTACATTTCCTTTTCCAATTGTTTGGTAAAGTTGATAAAATGTGCGACAAAATGTTTTTGAACAAATTAATTATTCGCTTTTTTTTTTTTTAATTGATTTCTTGAATGAAATTTCCAAACTCCGAACATCGGGCTAGTCAATATAATATATATATACAATAATATATATATATCATTATATTCTTATGTTGAGTTGCTTCTGTATTCGAAATTTTAAAGTTTCACATCACAAAAAATAGATAAAAGAAAAACAAACATTAAAAAATATACATCATATAGGTGTATATACATACGTCTTGAGCGATTGTATATATATGTGCACGATCATATATTTATTGTATATACCCTATACGACACACGTTTTTCATATAGAATTGTTTCGAGAAATATAAGAAATATACACGAAATGCGCAAACGAAGTTAGCATTATCTTTAATTGTCGCTAGCCTTATCTTAACCTACCCTTCACAGAGGTAGATCAATATATACACGCTGGCCCTGCGTTAGCTTAAAATCTGCTTAGAATATGTTTAGCCCACGAGACAGAGGACAAAAGTCATTATATGCTTATACTGGGTACCAAGGTTTATCAAAATCGATATAAGTCCTTAAATTGAATCTTATGATTTAATATTTGTGCATATTAAATATACTTATAGCACTGAATACCGTGTCTAGGTGAAGTACTTCTTAACGATAGTTGATGTTTCTATCAGCAAATTTTTTTTTTTTAAATTGTGTCCATTAATGTGTCTGTTTTATATATACAATCCAATTGTCGTTCAGATTTTCTTCAAATGTTATGCACGTAGCACAGATTAAAATAAATTATAACAATATTCCTTAATTACGTGAAGAACAAAACTATTGTATACGATTGCCAAAAAAAATATCAAAAAAATAATTAAACATTTATCAGCTTCTTTTTAGCTAAACGATCAGGAAAGTGTTCATCTTAATTTTGTAAGTATATAAAAAACAAAAAAATTTGGAAAATGTTATAAAAATTGTGTAAAACAATGAATAAATATAAAGGGAGGAATCGATAATTTCTCTACTAACAAACGAAAAAACTTAGTTTTACTCTTCTGTTTTCTGTTTTTGCTCAACAAAATCCTTTAATCCATTAAAAATCGAAGGGAAAAAACGTTATATATTGACAATGAAATACTAGTACCTATGTAGTAAGAGAGTTTATGGCATTGTCGATTTTGGCAAACCTTCAACAATATTAACTTCACCGCAATCGTGGGCCTGTTCGTGCACTCTGTATTGCTCTTGGGAAGGTGAATTCGGTGCAGAACGAAAGCGTTCCGGTATGTCGTCATAGTCATCCTCCACATCAGCTTCGAGTAGGATGTGTTGTCGTTCAAACGCCATCATATGACCACGTTTGTAATTAGCAGCATTATCATGGATAAACTGCTCGTTCATGTTGAGAATTTGTTCGTTTACTTGCCCTTGTTCTTTCATATAATTATTCTCAATATACTCTTGAAACTCTTGTGGAGAGTCGGGTGACGAAGAACAACTGTGTCGTCGCCGAGGAATTTCAGCACTATTGTTTGATGATGATGATGATGATGATGAGCTTGAGGTAGAACTATCGCTTTCACTGTCCTCGCTATTTGAATTCATTGGTTGGCAAGCCGAACCCGCAGGAGCCGCAGCCGAAGGGGGTGAAGCTGCAGCAGCAGTCGCTGCTGACCGCATTAGTTGACAACGCAAATCTAAAGATAAATAAATTTTCTTTTATTTGTTAAAACTTTTTTCAATTTTGTTAATTTACTATGGTTTTCTCTCGACAATTCTTTAATTTTCTCTTCCAGCGTACGGATTTTAGACATATATTCTGTTGCAATACGTTGCATGTTCAATTGCTGCTGACGTTGTGTACCCTGTACTTTGGAATAACGGTCCTCAAATTGCAAACATTCATCAATCAATTCTTGTTTGCTAAGATTTTCTAAGCGTTCAACTCTAGCCTTTTCATACACGTTTGCAAACTCTTTAGTTAGGAATTCTTCCTCATCTTCTGGTAACGAGAAGAAATAATTATCTTCAGAATCCATTGAAAAGCTAGAGTCTCGAGTGCGTCCGGTAGGTGTTAAAACAGCACTCGGTATATCAGCTAAATGTTCTTCCATTAGAAATTTGTTTGTATTGTATGGTACCAAAGACCGCGAGCGGGGTATTTTGTTACCCGAGCGAGGAGCACCACTATTTCCACACCCGTGACCTCTGATGACACCACCACCCCCGTTAGCACCTCCATTAATATAGTTCAGTCGTGGCATCTGGAATTTCCAGTTGGTCTTTTTGTAGGGCTTATTGCCATTTTTAGATTTCGGTTTTCCACGACGGTGCTTGCGCTTAGTCTTCGATTGCTGCTGTTGCTGCTGCAGTAATTGGCCTTGCCCTTGTTGCTGACCAGAAGATAAAGGTTGCTGCGATTTCTGGCCTTGCTGTTGAAACGATTGCAGTTGTTTTTGACATCTTTCTGATGCATCGTTGTCAACGCCACTTTTTATTCCGAGCACTAATTCATCACAAGCTTTCTGCGGCTGTGTAACTTTCTCAGATAAATTTTCTGCAAGAAATGACGAAATGAGAATATATAATGCATAACAACTTCAAAGAAGTGCGTATGTGTGAAGATTCCGTAAAAAACTTTATACAATGCACATAATTATGCCTGACAATTACGTTCTGGTTACTAAACTAAATACACTTTATCTAATTAAGTTTAATTTTAATTATTAAGAAACCAACATATTCAGACACGATCCAGAACATATCTTCAAGATTTCGTTTGCTTTACTACGTGCTTGGCACATTGTTTTAGACGATGAATTAAATTAAAGAGAGAAAGAGATCAACGTTTTTCAAAGGATAGTTTTTCCTATAAGTAAATGGCGGGAGGGCAATGTTAATGGGCTGAAAGTTCTTTTTTCAAAATTCAAAAACTATGTTTCAAAACGTATGAACGACATAAAGCGTCATAACTTTTCTAAACTATATGTAACGTATTTAATCCATTACAACCCTATGTGCGCTTTCATTAATTTACTCCATAACAATGCAACCTTCTTCTAAATGAATTCCTGGCAACACTCAATCACCAAAACTTCCAACAACTATATACTACACAGCTACAAAGCAACATAGAAAAAAAGAGCAAAACAAAAAAATAGTAATCTACATATTCTCGGTAGTCGCCATTTGTCGTGTCGTTTCGTGCAGGAGGTCTTTTTCGGGCTGGGTGAAAAATTAATTTTATTTACCTGTACTTATCTGAATATTCATCGCTTTTTGAAATAAATTCAAAATTTAAACACTTTAGCTATGCCTTAAAACGTTCGTAATGTAATTTTGTTCACTTTTCCACTTTAATTAATTCACTGAAATTATCCGCTACGCATCCGAACTGTTTGAATTCTATCGCCATTTTCTCAGTAATAAAGTTTCTCAACGCTAGCCAAGTAAAAAAATACAAAGATACAATTTTTTGTAGTGTCAATGATAGAGTTGCAAATATAATGAATAAACATTTTAACGTTGACGGTTACGGGGATTGATTTCATAGTTGGGAATGTATACTAACCGCTTTTGAATAATGTCTTACCAATTTTCAATATCAGCATTTAATACAGTTGATGGTAACACGTTTTCCTGGTTAGCCTAAGAAATCTTTTGTTATATTTGAAAAAATGGCAACGCTGTTTACGCTTCTCTGTTAAACGAGAAATCTGTTAACGCTTCTCTGTTAAACTGGCAAAACAAGTTCTATAAACTTTCTATCTTAAGGAATTCCGGAAATTTTAAAATTAATGTTTTGAAAATCATCCACAAACTATACAACATCTGTTTTAAATTTGGCAGTACTTAACAAATGATTTAAAATGATAACTCAATGAAAAGAGGAAGGGAGGTTTTAAATGCAATATAAGGAAAAAGTAAAATATGGCGACAGACTGAAGACCAATAATGTATATCGGATCTCTGTAGATTTCCTAAGACCGATGTCTTTGATTTACTGGATATTAAGTAGGCGAATAGATTGATGCGGTTATTACCTATGCGAATTTATGTAGACTTTACTAAAAGCATACAAAGTTACTAAGAGCATACAGAGCATTTACATACGATTGTCTTTAGGTGGAATTACAGCTGGAGGAGAGGAAAAATAGATAACATTCGGATCTTATGCAAAAGATGCGTTTCAATAAAATTCGTGTACAAGGAGAATTCGGCGGCTTATTTCATAAATTGTGCAACAAGTTAAAGGCAAATAAATCTATTGTTTCGATTGTTTAACAGGCGCTGATACCAATGTCATATAGTTATAATTGAAAGCAATTTTAGATAATTTGAAAGGTTCTATTTGCAAACGGACCTCGTAGCTTGAATAGTCAGCACGGCGAATATTGAGAAATTATTAGAGTATCAGAAAAAACAGCTGATACGTTACGCGTCAGCACGTTGTTAAATAAAGAACGCTTACTGATTTTACATTAGACCAGAGCAACGATTGGCAACAATGTCCATGATGTGAGAGATATCATTCAAATCAAATGAACTGTCGGCCATTTTAGTTGCGCAGTGTCATTTCTCAATTAATGTTAACTTATTAACAAAGATTTAAATTTGTTTGCAAAAAGAAAAAAGAAATGAAAAAATAAAAACTGAAACACAATCAGAAGATTCACATACTAAAGTGAGAAAGAAATTAACCGAATTTACGTTTGTTTTCTAAAGGAATTTGAACGTTAAATAAAGTTGTGCAGTTGCGAACATTTTTCTCTGAAAACGAAAAAAGAATCCAAAGGGAAGGAGTGAAAAGAAACAAGAAATTCCCAGGTCTGTTTTGTCTGCAGAAAATAAATAAATATACATACTAAGAAGAGAGGTTAAAAAACGCAATGTGTATGTACGGAGAATAGTTTTTTTTTTTTTTTTAATGAATTATATTGTGTTTGTATATAAAATAGTTTCAATGCAAAATTGGCGCAAAAATTTCGTTAATTTAGCTCACTCTTTCATTTGGACAAGAATAAATAATTAAAAAAAAAAAACACTTCTCAACGGGATTATCGAAAAATAGGAGAGAGAATTAATGGTTTTTTTCGGGGAGTGCTGTATTAGAGACTTTTGATGATTCATTTGCTTGGTTTAGCTTTATAATTAAAAGGTAAAAACACAAAGCATTATTTGGAGAGGCTTTTAACTTCCATTTGCTCATATCTTTTAATATTGTTTTCTTCTTGCTTCTTTTTTTATGTTGAAAAAGGTAAAAATTTGAAAATGTCTACACTTGGGAGCGTTCAAGTCGCTTCTTATTGAACTTGTATAGCATTCCCTTTTCTTATTGCTTAATGGATAAACTCCGTTAGTCATCTTTCGGTAGTGCACAAACATATTAAGAAGCTTGAATTGTTTGCTGCCATTTACAACAACATTTAACATTTACAACAACTAGGTGGGTTAATAAGCTTTAACCAACTTTCTCGATTTGTTTGTTATGCAAATCAAAGCAGCGATAACGTTCGGACAGCATCTCCTAAAAACTTGGTTGTTAAATGTTTGAAAAAAGAAATTAACACAAATTCTCTTTAAGCTTCGCTTAACTTGCACGATTAACTCCGCAAGATCTGTTTTGTGTTTCAGTGCAATTTTTTAATTTCTTTTTGTAAAAAGTTTGCGAACAATGAATTGATTGAAACAAACATTGTTTCTACCGAAATATCAGAAGATATTCGCGCCATAAGTGTTGTAAGCGCTTCAACATTACGTTTTAGAAATGACAGTTCTTTTGATCTTTCCGATCGTCGTGATGTCATGAGTTGACGTAGACATTTCTGCTTGGTTGGGAAATCTTAATAGATCGCAAATATGACCGTAAGAGAAAAACTAATTTGCACGCATATGATTTCGCTTAAGGCTCGCATATTATCAGGTGCGAGAGCGCTTATATATATGTATATATGTATATAGCTTAACTATATACGGAAACAATTTTCCACAAATCTGCGTTGACATTAAATATGAGCATACAACTAACTAACTTACTTTCTAAGACAATTTTCTAAATGATTTAGCTTTTAACAAATTATTCGTCTGAGAGATGTTGGCGGCAAAAGATTTGAAATGTTGTAGATAATCATCTAATAGATAGTTGTCTAGCAAATATAAAATTCGTCTATAATGGTGAAATATTTCAAAAATATTTACAACATAATAAAGTAGTAAAAATCGTTGAGCAGTAAAGCCCTTCCACGTGTTCTATATTATTTGAAATCATCGCTAAATGATGTACTTGGGCAGCCGTGTGTGATCAATTTCCTTGCGTTTATTGATTGCGGGACAAACTGGAGGGACTGTGGAAAATGTTGAATAATAATGAAATTGTTGTGAAAATCCTTTCAAAGATCGTTATAAATACTCTGACAAATATATGTGCAAAAGATCAACGAGAATATGCGAGAATTCTTCGAGAAGTGGAACATGCCAATTATAGGCCAGAAGTTACTGTTATAGAGTGAATCGACACAGAATATTTATCAAGACATATTACACGGTTTTTTTTGTCTATTTTAGTGCAATGCGAAAGGGACCGCAAATCGGGGGATATATTTTTCATAGCTGATTTAAGGCAAGAAATGCTCTGCAATCCTTCTTGTCCTTTCACTTTTGGCATGTTGGCTGGTTAGAGAAAGAATTGTTTGGAGGTCTTTGCAAACGCACTTGGTTTTACATTTCGCTGCTATTAGTACTGACTGATAAACATGCACAATAAATCAGTGCTTATGATAATTTTTATTAGGCTCCTTTTTAGAAACACTTGTTTGCAATCTATGCAAAGAGAGATGACATAAGATGCAGTTTCAAGATATAACTTAAGTCATATTTGTTAAGTCATTAACTATTTGATATATAATTTATATGCAGAATCCGTACGAGTTAGTAAATTCAAGTGTAGACCCCCAATGTAGTCCATGGTAAAAGGTGGAAAGCGCTGAACAAACTTTATAATTAATCAGACGTATTTGTGTACCAACTTTATGTTATGTAGCTACACTTCCCCTGTGAAAGCATTTCGTTTTAAATTCTCTATGTTCGATTTTGTACTCTCGATCTCGCTCTCGCTCTCAATCTCTTGCCTTTGTTTTTCAAAATAACGCATATGTAAGAGCAGCGTTGCGAATTTGTTTTTGCTTTTACTTTTGCTACAATATCTCAATTTCGTCTACAGTTTGACTTTATTCTCTGAGATGTTCGTTTGCTCCGTCGGATGAATGAGATTATTGAGTGTTGTTTAGTAAACAATAATTTTTTGTGTTGGTATTATTTATTGTTTTTTTTCTTTTGCTTTAAAGTGCAAACAAGTAAATGTGTATAAAACATATCTGCACTCACACATGAATGCAAAATAAGGAAGAACTTAATAGAATGTATACACACAAACAAATATGAAATATAAGGAATTAGAGAAGAAAAAAAAGCGTTTTACGGATATCTATGGAGTGAAAAAAGTAGCCAGACAAATTTCGTTTTATAACTCTTTGAAAGCCATAAAAAGCAGCATTGTAATTCGAAGCAAAGAGAAAAGGGCGACGCTAAAACAATAACTAAATATATATATATATATATACACATATATATGTACCGTCTATTTGCAGAAATGTGTACGTTGTTATTTACAGCATAAGTAAATGTAAATGACGATAAAAGGTCGGCCGGTTGCACGGATGGTTGTGGTTCTATGTATTTTTGTTTATTGTTGGCGGCATATGTGGGGGACTGTGCATGTATGTAAGCTGGTGTGTGCACTTTGAAAAAAGCATACACGCTTATGCACAATAATTTATGCTGTTGCGGTTAATGAATATCAATGAGTCAGTTCGCCAGTCAATTACCTCTGCTGGTTGAAATGATGATTGGAATGAATTGTAGTGCTATGAGAAGTTTTGCCGTTTTTTTTTTTTTTCAATTGAAGAAAATCCACATGTTTATATCAGCCAATATATATGTGGCAACAGGAAGAGCATATGTAAAACTTTGTGTAGTGTTATGCCATGAAATCAAACACACTGTCGAGTTGTAATGAATTAATTTTGTTGAGTGTTTTTTAACGGATTTTCTTATATTTGTAAAGACTCCGTGTATGTAACATCACTTGTGCATGAGATCTCAACGATGGATGTAAAATGAACATTGTAATTGTGTATATATATCCTCATAAGTGTTTTAATATATGTTGGAGCAGCAGCAACTTTGCAGCTGTCGCAGATGTTAAACGAAACAAAAGAACATAAGTAAAATCGTAAAAAAAGAAAGAAAACATGTTTATACATGTGTACATGCGTACAGCTACCAACACTTATATACTGAATAAATATTGCGCATATACTTAGACATTTAGGCAGTTGTATATAGAAGATGATCTGCAACCTTTACGTAAATATTCAAATTACTATTTAACGCCGGTGACAACAATCGAAAACTCATATCTATGTGTATTTCTTCGCAAGCATATGCGCCTTTTAACAAAGCAAATTTGTTTTTGCTTATATCAAATGTATATACACATGCATTGGTATATACATATATTCCTTTTTTCTTAAATATATCAAGTTCAGAGTTCTAAAGCGGAAGTGCACCTTTTGTTGATTATTTCATGTTCATTTTATATTAGCGAAGCTATTGGTCAAGCCTTTCACGCTTTTGGATTTTTAATTAAATGCTATACTTCAACTTCGACGTGTTGAATGTACCGAATCCACTCCAATTATCGCCTATTTGGGCGATTAATTTGGCGAAGAAACATACGAAGCGTCGTTGATACGGAATATCTGAATGTACATTTATGATCGATAGGTGTTTGTGAGTCCAGTTAACGATATCTGTTTCTCTGCTTACTATTATGAAAATAGGATATAGTTGTCAAAGAAACCTTATGTGGAAAAAGGCCTTATTGGGGACTAGCGGTCATCGTATATTTCTCATCAGAGTTGGAAAGGTCACCCCAAGCAAAGACATTGCCCAGAAGAACTTGAGATAGAGTCAACTTTTATTATGCCAATCGATTCAGAAAGTAATTCAGATTCAGAAAGTAAGTCTTGTCTTCTTGTGCCCAATCTATATTTCCCAAGATATTTTGATGAAATTTGGTACACTTCCATATTTTGTCCCAAGGATGGACGCTACTGAAAATGATTTGAAACGGACCACTTTCTTCGGGATCATATAGTGTATTTAATGATGGGTCATGGCTCACCATAGTATATAGTTGAACTTTTTATCCAAGATATCTTTAATAAAGACCTATATGTTTCAAGGCAAAAATGATGTTTTAATTTTACATTTCTACTGGTTCTTAGCAAGATATCATTATCCGTCATTTCGATTGTCGATTGTGTTATACCTGTCTTTCTATCCTTTGCTAATGTTCAGTTTGCGAGTTCGCTTTCGTTTCGAAAATTTGCCAGACTTTAAACAAATGGTATTAATACTTGCCTTTGTTAACTAATTCCAAGTATGAAAAAAAAAAACAAAATCTGAATACAAATAAACACATGGCAACATTTTGTTTGATACAAAAACCACAGAAACCGCAAAAAGCCATCATCCATAAAGCCATTTTATTCAATATGATAACACTCAGCCAAGCAAAGCTGTTTTATTTTCATATCAAGTCTTTACACAAGTGTGTACATCAACTTTATTATTCCACTTGTACGTAGGCTACGGTAAGGCCGTATTCTTGATATGAGGATGACTCGAATCCAAGTCTGGTTTGGCACCGTCGTGTCTCTCAATCTATTTTATGTTTTAGTTCTTTTCGTCTTACGACAATCGATCCAGTGGATCGAATCGTTGAATGCACTGAAACTTGCAGGCTTTTGTCTTTCTCTGTATAACGTCGCGTGTGTCCACAATAACACTCATAGCATACTGAATGGGTAAATAAATATGAAATGAAAGCCCTTAACACAAAGACAGAGAGGGTGAGTGAGTCATTCAATGAATGCAGACGCACTTAATAATTATCTTTAAGGAAGAGTTTAGACTGCATTCGGCCAAAGTTCATACATTTCGACGAGGAATATGAGAAATGCTAAATTATTCATAATTATAAACTTACAGTTTACTTAGATAATTATTAGCTAGAAATATTTTGGAGCGCCTTCTACGAGTATGATTTTTGTGAACTTAATGTGGAAAACACTTAAAATTTATTTGTTACTGTTAATCTCGTAAATGTGATTGCCAGTTTAGATATCCATATTAGTGCTGATAGCATTCATTTTCACGATTTGTACTTAGCGGTGGCATTAAAATGACGATTCAAAATATTAAAAAAAGCGTTTCAGAACACAATACTATCGCTTATGTAAATGAATGCAATACTTGTTTTAATGCAAACACTCTCGCAAGTATACTCTCATTAATTTTTATGACGTATATCTAAGTATGTACGGCAATCGTTCACACATACATGCACAAAAATGTTGTCAATGTCAATATGATTATTAAGTTCGTAATAATTTTTTATTGTCATCGCATTTTAATACGTGTTCTCCCGTTTGCTGCGTGTGCACATAAAAACCGCCGTACTCACATCATCACCATACCTGATTCTCTTGTTAATTTCAATTATTTTCATTCTTTCAATTTATATAATATGTGTTGTACGTTGTTGTTGTTGTTGTTGTTGTTGTTGTTGTAGAAGAGTAAGTATTCTTATCATTTACAGTTTGTTTCTTCTTTGTCCGCAATCTATTGTAAGAATCAAAGTCTTTTCGATTTGTTTGCTCTGGCTTTCTAAGCTTAAGTTTACCCGTCTCACTATTCGGTTGGCTGAGTGGCAAACCAGCCAATTAACTGGCTCTCCAGCTGACCGTAGTACAACCGGTTTATATGAATGTGGGAATTGTCTTTTTTCGTTTCCTTTTTCCATTTATATCTTTTCTTCTGTATCGAGTTTATTTTCTAAACACATATTCTCAATAGGTTGCACACTTTAGTGATCCATAGTTAGCGTATTGCATTTTACGGGCCAGTTCAAAGAAGTGATTTTCTCATACGGCTTGACCTGCATTATTAGCTAACTACTACTAGTAAAAGTTCAAATACCTTTAATGGCATAGTTTTTTCTTAACATCTAAACAACCCAAGACGATGAAAATGATAGTTAATACTCTCTCGTCTCGATCTTCGCGAGAATTCCGCTCTTAAATAGTTGTGTTCAAAATATTTGACTTGAAGATTAGTCAAAGTTTGTCCCAACTGAAAGTTGTGTGTTCGCTTCATCACCATTTCACCTTTAAGAGAATGCAATCGCATACTTTGTTCGAGAGCCTAACGATGTCAACGATTTGCGGCGAGCTTGATTACATAGGGCTGGCCTGAACTTTTTTCACACCCGCATTACTCTTAAAGTCGATAAATCTTTGCGCTCAAAGTTTTCGCGTACAGCCGCAAAACTATTGAAGCAATTTCACGTACGTTGCCTACATGTGTTCTTAACCAAGTTTGCCATACATTCCATATAACGCATATTACACTTCTGTTAGGGATTGTTTGTTTTTCGGTAAAGAATTTTTCATGGCTACGCATTACGACCATCGAAAGTCAGTGGAATCCAAGCTTAAGTCTTCGTAGTTTGATGGGTGCAGGCTCTTATCAGAAGGTTTCAATTGAACAGAATGGTGTGGGCTGTGTAAGTGTAGTAGTGAGTAACCTTAGGATACATTTTCGCATCTTTTTTTTAACCTTGAAATCAACTTTATGACGAACTGAAGAAATGTATAAAAAGAATCACGTCACTAGATAAATATAAAGAAGAGAAGAAGAATTAATATTTGATTCTTTTCGAAGGGTGCACGAAAGTTGTTATTGTGTTGGTTACACCGTTCGCCAGCTTTTTAATTAATTAAAATTCAAAATTTGTAAATTTCTGTTTTTCGTTGAGACCACGCGAAACATTTGTAATGAAATTGAATTCATTGACTTCGAACAAAAGCAACTGAAGGCACTAAAGGCAAAAACTTATAATAGCTGTGTTCTATTTATTCTTGCACTCGATTTATTGTTGCTCTATTTGTTGCTTGTTTCACAAGCTCTCCAGTTTATCGGTTTGTTTACGTGCAGCTGCAGACCTACAGGACTACCAAGTGATTGTCAGAGTTGCATTGAAAGGAAAAAATCAAAAATAAAAAAATTAATAATTTTTATTAAAGCGCAACCTAAAGAAAGCTTCACGTGTGTAGCGAGTGTCCAAGATTCGACGTGAAGCGCGAATGCAATCCTATTTAGTTTCACTCATCTATACTATAACCATGCATTCATATGCATAAGCACGTCATTCTCATTCATAGTCGCGCATTGTTGTTGTGATGCGTCGTTTCTTCCCTATCAATAGAACGCGCTATGTTCGACAGTCGTTTTCGTAAACTCTATCGGAGCGGTGGTATGTTAATTTTGATAATCCATTTATGGCACACAGCGATCGCACATCTTTGCACATGTAACTAACGCGAGACTCTAACATTTGGTCCTGTCCATCTATCCTTTATCTCTCGTGTTCGCATTCCCCAATGACATTGTTCCGTCCTCTTTCCACAAAAAATCTAAAGTTATATATCAATGGCAGGTGCTCGAAATTCGTACAAGATCATCGAATATATGATTCACATTTCTTTTTTCGCTTCGAGTCTGTGTTATTTTCCCATAGCGTTTTCTTCTTTGTATTTTTGTTTACGTTTACAATACTAACTTCTTTCTCTCTCCCTCTCTCTCTCTCTCTTTCCGGCTCGTTTTACGATAGATGTGCACATTTCTATTTACATGTGTTTGAGTATTTGTATCTGGGTTTTAACCTACTGGCGAGTAAGTGCTTTTCACTCGCTCTTCGTTTAGTGTATTCCGACAAACGAACGCTAGTAAAGTGTAGGTGGCTTTTTTGCTTTTTTTTTTCTTTATCAATGTTTGCAGAGAGAAAGAAGTAAACAAAAAACAAATAAAACCAAACAACCAAACAACACTTGAGTGAATTTAATGAGAATGTATTGAAATAGATGTGTGTGCGAGTATACGGATGTACAATAGATATGTATATTTATGTATGCGGACATTAAATCTTTTCATTTTATTTGGAAAAAAAGCAAAACGAAAATGAAGAAAACAAAGAATAGATATTGCGTGCCTTTGTATATGTAACCAAAAATATGAAAATTTTTTCGTTTTGTTTTTATTTGTTTCTTTTTGTGTTTCAGATACACTACTAATATAAATATTTAGATGGTATTGTGTTGAATATATGCTGCTGCGTTGAAAGAGTTTTTATATCTACTTAAGAAAAGCAGAGGAAAACGTTAATGAATTCGAAGAAACGCAACAACAATAATATACAGTAAAGAGAAAAAGAAAGACGTAAATTAATTTTAATTAAAATATTGTTAGCCATTTTGGACATGTCATGTCAGCAAGCTTCCAGATTTATAACCAACAAATCTAATCGCATCAACAACAATACTGGCATAAGAATCAGCAGCAGTGACGTTATTAATAATAACAAAAACAGCGTTGAAAATACTACAAAACAACCAGCTATCGTAGCTGATGATCCATATGTGTTCACAGAAACTGTGCCAAACCTACCGCCCGTTTTATTTAATATACAGGTGAGAATTCTTGGAAGCTTTACATTTCAACAAATCCATTTATCTATCTATCTATCATTGAGTAATCATTTTCATAGCCTTTTAGAAAAACTTCATCGCAATTAAGGTAAACCACTTTTCAAAATAACTACAAAAATGCAAGTTGGTTTGGTCTGCAATCAATCATCACTTGTTGCGCGATGATTAATGTCAGCTCTTTAACAAGCCCAACAGAGTGTGTCTTATCGTTCTATCCAAATTGAGTGAAAAAGTTAGGAGACTCTTTATGTTTTTGTACAGGCTTTTGTCGTTTTAAACAGTTCAGCATGGGTCGTATTCATTGTGACAACGCAAATAAATGGTTTCTCTTTACTATTAGCTTTCGGTTTTTAAGTCTCCCCCCACTGAACTTGGCTTTGAAACTATTAATCTCAGCTGACAACTTCAAAGTCGTTAAAGCTCAAATTTCTCTTCTTCTTCACTAACATCAAGATCAACTTCACGAAAGCGGTCATAATTGGCGTCTGTAAAATTTGTCGATTTGTCCAATATTTTCCAAATAGCACTAATAAGTAATAACTTTTACGATGTCGCATACTTTGAGTTATATAGCTGTAAGCATACAGTTCCCTTATCTCTCTTTTAGTTACTTTGATCCTTTGTAATTAAAAGTTTCGTTAAACATCGTGAGTTTGTTATCGTTTCCTCTGCTCTGATACCAATGCTGTAGATAGTAGAGCACAATTTTCAGAATCTCGGCATATTGCATGATATATCTTGAAAGTACCGCGGCCCTGAATTCTCATCGCTGCATAGTCGTATAAGATTATTTGTAATTCCACTAGTTATGTTAAAATTTCAGGAATGCAGGAATTCGGTTATACTTTGGCATACTTTTCAGTCCAATTGTCTTTATATTCGCAATTAATATTGTATCAGTCATTAGTCATATTTGAGCAGTCGTATGTTTGCACATTTTTGTGATCTTATCAGCGTGAACCGTTTCATTCGTTTGCTTATTTATTTGTTTATAGAAATCGCGTACCAGGTTAAGTGATCTAAATGGTTCATCTTCTAGCATAATAACGGTGCCGACGTCGAGCATAGTTGCGGCAAAATCTCCAATAGCAAATCAACAAGAAAAGTTACCATTAACACGTTATGCAAATATTAAGGTAGCAGCAACTGCAGCAGTTTCCTCAGCCGAGCGAACGCAAGCATTTGTGGTAGCGCCTGTTAACGCCAACACAATTGCAAACTTACCTGTAGTTAAAACATTGACAACCACATCAGCAACAATAGTAGACTTTAACTTTAACAAAGGTGTAATAAGACAAGCACCACAGACAGCGGCAAAAACAACAGCTCAGCTTTCAAACGGTAGTAAAAAGTTAACGAACATATGCATTGTTAGACCGCAGCAGCAGCAGCATCAGCAATTGTATCAGACACAGCAGCACTTTAGTTATGGGAACTCGCCCGTGACAGAAGAAATCAAATCGATAACTTCACCACCGCCGCCACCATCTCTTCAACCGCCACCGCTTTATACGCCTACACCATCGTTATGGCAGACCCCATTGCTATTGGATACGACATCATCGATGTCGACTTGCGGAAGCGTGTCCGTCTCGTCGCCCATATTAACAGTAAGTTTACCACCTACTTCGCAGAGTACTGGTGGCCCTTCCGGTACTACAGCGATGGCTAAAGTGGCTCCGATTGTGGTGCACACATCTCCACTCCCGCCAGTAAGCCTTAACGCAAAATTGCCGCCCTCAAAATTCCATCAAAATACGACGGCTCAACAACTGAACAAGATCGAATGTCTGAAGAAGTCCAAAAAAATAACAATGAGTTCGAAAAATTCACATCCTCCACCACTGCAAGCTTTCGACAATCCCTTGAAACATTCCAATAGTGAAAGTTTGAACAAAATACCGGTTAATGTGATATTTCGGATGTCAGCAGCGTCTGGTCAGGAAGAAAAATCAGATAAAGCTTCGCTTTCAATCAATGCAAAAGCTATAGCGTCATCGGCTGCTTCGCCTCCAGCAAACAAACAGATCAAAGAAATGAAAAATCTACCCGCCTCGAATGATATTTTAGCCAGCATGGCACAGGATACAAAGTCTTCCACTAAAGCAGAGCACACAGTGCAGGCTCTCAATGCTGAAACTGAAAGCGCACCCACAAAAATCTCCAGTCGTATTCAAATGACGGTAACTACGAAAACGCCACCGCAAGGCACGCCGTCGGCGGTCGCACTTCCAGCCTCGCAAAGGAAAGCACGTAAAGTGCTGAATCTGGATTATCCAACTTGGCAAACAGGCAGTACTTTAAAGGGGGCTGTGGCCGTAATAAAAATGTCGCAAGAAGAAGTGAACAACGATATAAGTTTACTGGCCACCGATACTGGTTTGCCGTATTGCTTGCAAAATAATTGGTTGCTGCAAGTGCCAAAGTATGTCGCCACCTCGGCCGATGAATGTGATCTGAAAAATGCTCAACTAAACCACTCTCTCGCCCGAGAAGAACGCCTTGGCTTGTACAAGCAGCAGCTGAGACGTCAGGCAATGCAATTGCTGTCTATAAGATCGCTGCAAAGACTACCCATGCAATTGGCTAAGAGACGTCTTCTATGTGTCGATCACCTTTTGAGAAAATATAATAATCAGGAGATGCAAGAGTAAGTATACTGCACCTATTTGGATCAATTGTACCGCTTTTTAAATCATTTCTCACAATTCTGTAGACCATTTAAACATCTCAAACTTTGTTGTATAAATGGTTGCAAGGCATGGAGTCTTGAAATGGGCTCGCACTGTCCTAAACATATTGTACATAATGGGGTTCAACAAATTTTTGCTCCGTGTACAGCAAAGTTTGCTGATAACACACAGTGCAAAATGCCTGCTTTCGATATAACGCACAACTTGCCGTTATGTTCTGTACATGCTCGAAAACGTATCGCATACAATCGTTTCGTAGATGAACGAAAACTTCAGCGGATATCACCGACCCGAGTTTTAATGCCGGAACCACGGATGAAATTTCAAGGAAAGCCACATCATCAAAGTCAGCTTCAGCTGCAATCTAACGTTAAACGCACAATTTTGCAAACAGATGCAACGGCTGCGCGAAAGCGTAAATTATCTGGCAGTCACAGCGGCGCATCTGCCCGACCCCAGAAGAGGAGTAAGAAAACTTCACCGACAAATCTCATAGTATCGCCGGCGAATGTAACGCAATTGCCACCATTGTCGACGGTGTTGAAGAGGAAGAGTAGCACAACATCTTTGGAATCTATAGCCAGTAACTCGCATCAGTCGTCATCGTCCTCCTGTAGTAATTCTCAAATAGTGAACGGTGTACAACAGCAACACAATAATACATTAGCACCGCCTGCATTAGTACCACTTTGTGGTAGTATTAACGGCAGCACCCTGCAGTTGTCGCAAACTTTACTGAATTTTGGTTTGAATAATCAGAAAAATTGCTCCCCTTTTATTTCCCAAGAAATGAATGAATTGGCCACGCAGTTTTGCATGACAACGCCGCAAAATCAGTTGAACTATTTCAATACCAATTCCAATTCAAATTTTACCTCATCTGGAATGGGATCTACTACATCTTTGCCAACTGCTGATGACTTCATTTCTCAAGACATGTTAAGTATGTGTGAAAATAGTTCTGCTAGCTCGGAAGATACCGGTTTGGGTGGTTTAAGCGACCCGGAATTAATGCTGGGAACTGGTACAGATCCAGGTAAATTAGTTCTTCTGCAAAACCTAACATCGCTTATCCTTATTTATCTTTCCTATATTCGTAGATGATATACCATTGGGTGATGCGCCACTGCTCGAAGAACATGATTTAGCTAATGTTTTGAATTCTTTACCAGAAGATGCATTTAAAGAATTATTTACTACCGGTAAGTCTTTCTAAAAAAAATAACCAAGCGAATATCAAATATTTTGTTTTTGTCTTTTTTTAGTACATCAAGATGAAAGTGACGAAATTGAACGTGCTATTGAAATAGCTGATAAAAACCTAAAAACTTTGCAGCAAACAATTGGCTCCGGTTTGGGGGATTTTTTGAATTTCGGTGACGACATCTTGGCGGACACGACGAGTGATTTTTCAAGCGTTAATGTAAGTAACGTAAGCCCTTCCTTAACTGCGGGCTTTACTGATAATTCAGTTCTGTTCATGGATAGCACAAACAATAGTTGTCACAACCTAAATGATATACGCGGATTAGTGCAAACCTAACCACCTTGAAGCACAGGTTGGGTGAGCTTTTCGTAAATTAATTTATATGTATTTTTTTTTAATAATGAACGAGAGTAGCTCTTTGTTCATTTGAATTTTTCGATTCGAATTTTTTTCAATTTGATGTTTCTATTTCTTTTCTTGATTCATTTTAAAATCATAATTATCTACAGAGAAAAACGCTTATTTTCATGTAATAATGCTTTTTGTTTTTTCTTTAAAAACCCTTAATACATTATTAAATGAACTTTTTTTACACAAAATTATGTTAACTGAAACATACAAATAAATCGAAAATTAGATTTATATAAAGAAATCATTTCTTATTGATAATCAGAGAATGCTCAAGTTGTTTAACCAGGCAAAGTATAGGAAAACTTTGCTGCGTATATATGGTTTTTAGAACTTTAACGTGATGATAAAAATCTCCTCAAAAATCAATTAACGAAAAAAAATATAACCTAATATTAAACAAAAAATAATGTATGCGTATGAATATGAGGAGCGATTTTCTTCGCATTCAATCACAAAAAAGAAGGAAGTTATCAGACAAACAAGGGATATGTTAATTTTAATTTAATTTTAGTAAAACTAAAACTTTCTTGTGATTATTTATATACTTTTTTATTTTTTGCGCACTCTTATCGGATGTAAGGCCGTAGCAAGTTTTCCAGTTCGCTTGAAAAAATTAAAAGAAAGTAGACACTATGTCGGTCCGTAGACTGCTTAAAAACTTGTTTCCTTAAACATTCTAAATTACAATATTAATTACTTCATTATTAAAGAGTATCTCCAAATTCGCCTAAGACGTTATTCCAATAGAAAACGCATGCACATTTTTTATGGATCGTATAGTAGGGAGAGTTGGGGGGGGAGATCGGAAGAGCGGTTCAGCAGGAATGACGAGTACGATAGCGTAAGTCGATT